>PVJX010003133.1:0-113114 GCA_004027295.1 Dolichotis patagonum
TGGGAACACACAGTCCTTTTCAAGGGTTATTGATTTTTGCTCCCTTAAATTACTCCTTCACTGCACCTATGTCACAGAACCATAGGTGTTTTTGCATGTGGCAGGTGGATTTTGAGAAAATTGGTACTGTAGGAAAAACTACCTATGGTGCCAGGAGACACCTTTCCTGTCAGTCTTATCTGAGTAGCTGATTTTCATATCAAGACTGGGCTTATCTGAACAACTTCTTTTCTAGTTTGTGGGGGTGCTTTTCTCTCCTATCAGTCTCTTATCATTTTCTGTTGGGTCTTAATCATACATTTCTTATTTATGAAGTGATTCACTTATATTGAACTACATTAGTTTAAGTTTTCTGCTATGTAGATCCAATTTTCTGATTCCATTTTACACCTGAATTATCTTTGGCTTTCAGAGAGATTTATATACACACACACACATGAAAATATATATATATATATATATATATATATATATATATATATATAGAGAGAGAGAGAGAGAGAGAGAGAGAAGCAGAGAAGTAAACACAAAAAATGTTTATACTTTTCAGCAGTTCACCATACTAACTAAATGATGTCTGGAAACTCTTGTAATTGTAGAGGTCAAAGGTAACATATCAATCTTTTGATGTATCAATAAATTTAGTATTGAAATATTTATATAAGTGTTTCTTTTCCTGTTGTATACATTTTTGGTGGACATGTGTGTGTGTGTGTGTGTGAATATTTATCTTCACATTGACATTGTAAAATATAGTAAATTTTACAACTGTGAAATTTAAGAATTAGAGAAGATACATGATTGTGAACTTACCTACTTGATAAACTGCATGCTGAAATTTGGTTATAATGCTTCAAAATTCTGTATACATTCATCACCTTCTACCAGCATAATATCCTTACCCCCCCGGCAAAGGCATACAGCTTGGCCTTTCTCTGTGCTCAATGGGTTTCTTCCCTCAACTAATCATGAGAAAAGCTACCGTTTTTCCAAGCTTCTAGTTCATATTCCTCTTGAACAAAGCCAGTCTGGATTTATTTTTCTATGCTTGGCATTTATCCCATTTATTTTGTGTTTATTCATAGACTGTTTTGTAAGGCTAGATGACTGTAATATTTAGAGGTGCGGGAAAAACTTAGGCAATGTTGCTCTCTGGACTTGGGTTCAAATCTTGACTGCTGCTTTTATGACCGTGGGTCACTGTTGATTCATCTGTAAAGTAGTCTCTTACTAATTCAATCAGTGATATCAGTTGGATGCCTACCACATTCTGAGTGTGTACAACAAAGGGTGCATGGCAGATAGTTAAGTTCGACAAATCTAGAGATGCAATCTAATGTTAAATGATTTAAAATACTGTACAGCCAGATGGTAAGGTTGTGACTGCAGGAAGGTGACACATTGGGCAGGATTGTCCTAAAGGTGTCTCTGAGGAAGATGCTGCTTTACTGAGATCTGAATGATGTATCAGTCTCGTCGTGTGTCAGCCGTGCTGAGACATGGGGAGGAATTGTCTGGTTGGAAGACTTAGGATTTGAGAGAGATGGTTTTATTCGAAGAACAAAGAGGAGGCCCGTATGCCTGGGGCATAGTGAGCAAATACTGTGGTCATACCGGTAGTGGTGACTTTGCTGATGCAGGAAGGATCACACCATATGGGTGTTTTATGCAGTGGGGAGGAGTTTTGGTTTTATTTCATGATTATATAAAGTCAGTGGGGAGGACACAAAGCATTCTCACTGTTAGAGGTGCAGGGTAGATTAGCACCAAGACTGATACTTCAATGTTCTATATATTTTTAAATTTCTCATTCATGTATATATTTTAATTAATTCATATTTTAAAATATAGCACATGTTTGCAGTATACAATGATTTCATTTCTTGTGCAGTTTTGGTAAGTGTATATAACAATCTTCATTTTTTATCCTGTATTCCTTCCCATCCTCCCCCTTCTGCCATCTTTTGGTTTCCTTCCCCTTTGAGAAAGATTTATTTCTTATTATCTATCTTTGTTTTACTCTTTGTTTATAATTTGGGTTTCTCTTGTAAGAGAAACTATGTGATAGTAAAAATTATACATCTGATTTATTTCCCTTTAACTTTATGGTATTGAGGTGCATTCATTTTCCTACAAATAACTCAAGTTTATCCTTCTTTATGGCACAATAGTACTCCATTGTGCATAAGTACCATATTTTCTTTATTCATTCATCTATTGATGGAGGCACAGGCTGCTTCCAAGATTCACCTATTAGGGACTGTGCTGCTATGAATGTAGGTATGCATATATCACTTTAATATGATGCCTTTAAGTCATTCAGGAAGATTCCTAGAAGGGGATTTGGTGACTCAAATGGAATTTCTAGCTTTAGTTTCTTGAGGAACTCCCTACTGATTTCCATAGTAGTTCCTTGGTTCATAAACATAATTCATTTCACAATTCTGGGGAAGCTGGCCACATTCCTGTTCATGTGGGAAAGATGGCCATGGTCACATTTGTCACCAGAGGCCAAGTTCCCAAACTGAAGCAAAATTTTACCAAATGCTTCTGTTTCTGAACTGGATTATTTGTAGACAGAGATGCATTTGTGAACTGAGTTATTGCTGAATATGTTTGATTGTTACCACCACATCTTCGAAGCTCCTCAGAGGCAGAGGCTGGATGTCATACTATGTTATTCTCCACATGAAGTGGCACACTGTGACGCAGATATCTTGCTAAGCTTTGTCAGATGTGGTTGTGAGCATGGGGTGCCACTCAGCTGCAGCCGCTTCCAAGTCATGGCTGGTACTGTTCTAAGTTCAGTTGAACCACTTGCCTCTCCCATGGTGCATCACTTCATCCACACGAGGTCCTCTGCTGAGTTCTGGAATAGCGACTCGCACACAGTGGAGTGTGTAAGTGTGCATCATTCTCAGCTCAGTCTATATTTAATTGCCATTTTGGAAAACATTGACTTTTGTGTGATTATCCAAAAATTAAAAAAATAAAAAAGAACAACATGAGTATAAGGGAGGAAGGATCCACTTAGCATTTTGGAAAGGGAATGTCTTCAGAAAAGTTCATTTTCTTTTTATTTGCTGCACCATCTGCTTTTCAGATAAGTGGAACTAGTGAGTTCTTTATTGAGATACATACTGTTACTTAGACCTTGAAAGTTTATTTCTTCTTGCAAATACCAAGTGTTTAAATTTCTCTGTTCTTCAGAGCACATATTCTTTTTCTTTCTGACAGGCCCGAGATCAAGATAAAGACCCTCTATCCGGGTTTCCTCGGTAAAAGTTTCTTTCTGAGTGGCAGTTTCCCAAGAGCTATTTGTGACTGTTTCAATGTAGAAGTGGAAAGATTTTTATATTTTTCTTTGTATATTCACATTCAGATCACTCACTTCGGGACATGCACTGGTTTTTAAATTATCTGCTGTTAGGAATTAGAGATGCCTCTTGGGTTTTATGCAACCGTAAACCCGAGCCAATTTAGTTCTCTCCTGAAATGGTGGCCCTTTTTGTTGTTTCTTATTTTTTTTTCCCAGAAAGTCACCTTCAGATGATAAATAGGTGCACTTGCTTCAACTACAACACACATTTAAGACATCTTCCTAATTCTCAGCCTTCCAGCTCACTCTGGAAACAATCAACCGAGGATAAAACTTTGATATGTTAAAGGCAATATGTTATTTTATGAAATTCTCTTTTCATCTTCTTAAGTCTTCGAGTTCCATATTTCTTTTTGGCAAGAATCTCAGTGTAAGTCTAACAGCAAGAAAAGAGCAGAAACATTAAATCAAAAGTACTTCTACTCTTCGTATCTGCTCGATCTTTGATTGTTTCAAATGAGTTTTAAAGTTTGTCTTATAACTCAAATGGAAACTTCTTAGGGAGGCAGATTGTTCCCCACAGTCCTATCTCTTCTATGGTGCTAAAACCTTAATTAGACACTTAGCAAACACAGAATAAATAGAAGAGAATATTTTGAGACACGGTTTGATTATTGTTTGATGGCTTTTCCTGTAACTTAAAGCCTTATGATATCCCATTTGTGACAGTAATTAAACTGTATCTAACTTCCAAACCCTCAAATTTGACACATTGCAAGAAAGGATAGTAACCTAATAAGGCCTTATCTTATGCTAAATACATCGCTGCATTTATGCTGTCTAATTCAGTCCCTCCAGAAGAAAGAACGGGCAATCTTTACTTTAAAGATGGAAGACTTCAAAAGGGAGAATGCAAATGAGGACAGCTTAATTTCCTTCCCTTTTCAATCCGTGAGCCAAAGCACTGCATTCTTTGAAGCTTTTCACTGAAGGTCACAGGTTGTGATGCTGATGATACTTTAATGCCTTGAATGTTGACAGTTTTTCACTGAGTTTATGAATGACAGTGAAACAAATTACATGGTGCAGAGTAAGGTTTTATGAAAATAAAAATGATGATTCATTCCTCTCAGATAGGTTGTGATAGATTTTAACAAGTCATTGGCCTGTAGCTGTATCTCATTTAAGTATGAGAAAGAGCTGATTTGGGTAGGTGTTTGGGGACATCCATCCTGAGTCTCTTCCGCGTAGTCTGAGAAACACTGGATTAAACGTGGTTATCGTATGTCTCAAATACAGCCATGTGCTTCTCCTAAAGCAGCTCCCCTTAATACAACAAATGTTTAATTCTGTATGTTTAATGCCTCTTAAATAATTACTACATTTTTTGATAGCCTGTTGAAACTTAAATGAGGGAATATATACTTAATGCTTAAACCAGTAGATTTTGCTGTTTAATTTTTCTACCTCATGAATTTGGAAAAGAAGATCTTGTTTATCCACAACAGTTATGCTGTTAGGAACACTGGTTTGAGGTTTCACTGTAATGATGAGTGATTAGAGTCTATTAAAGCAGCAGAAGGAATTTAAATAATGAGCACTCACAGTTGTAAAGCATTTGAAATAAATATTCTTGGACATTGCTGATGTGGCTGCTTTCCTGATAATTGGAAAACAACATTTTTGGTAACTGAACAATATTCTTTAATATTCTTCTATTTTTCTTTGGTTATATAAGATACTTAAAAATTTGAATCTATTTTTCAGGAGATAAATATCTATGGCATATTTTGTGTTCATATTTTATCTCCATTTTAATGAGGTTTTGGAATAAGATAAGCAATCTATTAACTTTTATTTGTTTTTATAATTGTTTTAAGCTTATTTTATAGATAAAATTTGCCCTTTTTAAAAATTTTATTTAAAGAGAGAAAAAAAACAAAACAGAAAATAGGGTAGCAACAATACAAAATTCAAAGGAAAAAAGAAAAGAACAAAAAAACACTAAGAAATCATTACTTGATAAATTACATACTGTCATCTTGGAAATAGTTGTTCAAGTTACAAAATTAAGACATACAAAGTACACATTCAAACAATGAGACTGTTCACAGTTTTGCTCCACATTCTAACAAAAACAATAACATGCTCATCCATCTTACACACTTAACCATAGATGAAATTACATCCTTTAGAGCACTTATGTTTCCTCTCTTTTTTATACTAACAATTACACATTTTGGGTTTTATTACTCCTACAGTTCTTATTACTTTTTACACTAGAGACACAATGTGATATTTATAAATATGCTTCTTATTTATTTCACTAATGAGTCTCAAGTTGTCTCCATTTCCCTGTGAAGGCCTCAAGATCATCCTTCTTCATAGCTGAGTAATATTCCACTGCATAAAAATACCACATCTTTTTCATCCACTCTGCAGTTGACGGGCATCTTGGTTGTTTCCAAGATTTAGCTATTACAAATTGTGCTGCTGTGAACATGGGTGCACATATATCACTGTGATATAAAGTTTTCAGGTTTTATGGGAAAATACCCAGGAGAGGAATAGCTTGGTTGAATGGAGTTTCCAATCCTAGTCTTCTGAGATGTCTCCATACTGATTTCCATAGTGGTTGCACCTGTCTACACTCCCACCAACAGAGAGCAGTGTTCCTTTTTCCCTGCAGCCTCGCCAACATTTGTTATCAGTTGATTTCTTGATGGCAGCTATTTTTTCCAGAGTGAGATGAAATCTCAATGTTATTTTAATTTGCATTTCTCGAATGACCAGCGATGGTGAACATTTCTTCATATATTTATTTGCCATTTGTATATCTTCATCTGAGAACTGTGTGTTCATCTCAGATGCCCATTTTTGGAGAGAGTCTTTAAATTTGGGGGCTGGGTTTGAGGTTTTTTAATTCTTTGTATGTTCTTGATAGAAGTCCTTTGTTTGAGGGGTTTCTGGCTAAAATTCTTTCCCATTCTTTGGGTTTTCTTTTCACTCTGTTGGTGATTTCTTTTGAAGTACAGAAACTTTTCAATAATATGAGATCCCAGTTATTGATTCTCTGAAGCATTTCTCGTGCAGCTTGTGTTTTGTTCATGAATTCTCTGCCTACCCCTATGTCTCCAAGACCTCTACCTACTTTGTCTTCCAGTAGATTTAGTGTTTCTGTTTTAATGTTTAGATCTTTGATCCATTTAGACTTTAGTTTTGTGCATGGTGATAGGCATGGATCTAGTTTTAGTTTTCTGCATGTGGAGAGCCAATTTTTCCAACACCATTTATTAAAGAGGATTTATTAAATTCTTCCAGTGAACATGTTTAGCCCCTTTGTCAAATATCAGGTGGCCTAGTGTCTTTTTACTTATACTTGCATCTTCTAATCTGTTCCATTGTTTCTCAGGTCTGTTTCTTTGCCAGTACCATGTTGATTTTATCACTGTGCTTTGTAGTACAGTTTCAAGTCAGGAATTGAGATGCCTCCTGCCTTGTCTTTACTGCCCAGAATTGTCTTTGCTATTCTAGGTTTCTTCTGTTTTCAAATGAATTTTAGGAGTGTTTTCTCTAGATCTGAGAGGTATGTCAATGGTATTTTGATTGGGATTGCGTTAAATCTCTATAATAGTTTTTGCCATATGGCCATTTTTACAATGTTGGTTCTTCCTAGCCAAGAGCAAGGAATATCCTTCCATTTTATAATATATTCTTCAATCTCCTTTTTTTTTAGCATAGTATAATTTTCAGCATATAGGTCTTTTCCATTCTTAGTTAGGTTGATTCCTAAGTATTTCATTTTTTTAGATGTTATTGTGAAGGGCAATATTTCCATAATTTCTCTCTCAGTGAGTTTCTTGTTTGTGTACAGGAATGCTATTGATTTTTGAGCATTGACTTTATAGCCAGCTACACTGCTGAATTTGTTTATTACCTCTAGTAGTCTTTTAATGGAGTTTTTTGGGTCTTCTATATAGAGTATCATGCCATCTGCAAATATTGATAATTTAACTTCTTCCTTTCCTATCTTTATTCCTTTTATTTCTCTCTCTTGTCTGATTGCCCTGGCTAGAGTTTCCAGAACTATATGAAAAGGAGTGGTGATAGTGGATGTCCTTGTCTTGTTCCTGGTTTTAAAGTGAAAGCTTTCAGTTTTTGTTCATTTAGTAAAATATTGGCTGTCAGTTTGTCATAGATGGCCTTTATGAGATTGAGGAAGACATCGCGTATTCTGAGTTTCTGAAGGGTTTTTTTTATCATGAACATGTGTTGGATTTTATCAAAAGCTTTTTCTGCATCTATTGAGATGACCATGTGGTTTTTGTTTATGGCTCTGTTGATGTGGTGTATCAAATTTATTGATTTGAAAAAGTTAAAGTATCCCTGCATTCCTGGAATGAACCCCACTTTGTCATGATGTTTAATCTTCTTGATGATTTGCTGTATTCTATTTGCCAGTATTTTATTGAGAATCTTTGCATCAGTGTTTGTTAGTGATATTGGCTGATAGTTCTCCTTTTTGGTTGGGTCTTTCCCTAGTTTTGGTATGAGAGTAATACTTGCCTCCGGGAATGATTTAGGGAGGATTGCTTTCTTTTCAATTTCATTGAAGAATTTAAGGAGTATTGGCATCAAATCTTCTCTAAATTTCTTGTAGAATTCAGCTGTGAATCCATCAGGACCTGGGCTTTTCTCTGTTGCTAACTTTTTTTTATTATGTTTTCAATTTCAATAGCTGATATTGGGTTATTCAAAATTGCTATGTCTTCTTGGGTGGGCTTTAGCAGTTCATATGTTTCTAAACATCTGTCCATTTCCTCTGTCTTTTCCTCTCTATGTGAGCAGAGATTTTCAAAGTAGGTATTGATGATCTTTTGAATTTCCATGGGATTTGTAGTAATTTCCCCCTTTTCAGTCTTTATTGTGTGAATTTTGGTTTTTTTCTTTCTTTTTCTTGATAAGGTTAGCTAGAGGTTTGTCAATTTTGTTTATTCTCTCAGAGAACCAGCTTTTTGATGCATTAATTCTTTTTTTTTTTTTTAGTTTCAATTGCATTGATTTTTGCTCTAATCTTTACTATTTCCTCTCTTCTATGAGCTTTGGGTTTAACGTGCTCTTCTTTTTCTAGAAGCTTGATATGAAGCATTAGGTTGTTTATTGGTGCTCGTTCTGTTTTCTTGGTATGACAATTTATTGCTATGTATTTCCCTCTTAAGACTGCTTTCATTGCATCCCACAGATTACAGTATGTTATGTCTGCATTTTCATTGAATTGTAGATATTGCTTTATTTCTTCTGTTCCTCTGTAGCCCACTGGTTGTTCAAAAGGTTATTTAATTTCCATGTATTTAAGCATGTTTTGCAATTTCTTTTGTCATTAATTTCCAATGTCAGTGTGCTATGGTCAGATATGCATGGGATAATATCAGTACCTTTGCATTTACTTAAGAATGTTTTATGGGATAATATATGGTATATTTTGGAGAATGTCCCATGTGCAGCTGAGAAAAATGTGTATTCTGATGTGATTGGGTGGAACACTCTATAAACATCTACTAAGTCCAATTGCTTGCAGGAATGATTCCATTCTATTATTTCTTTGCTGACTTTTTGTCTAGTTGATCTATCTCTTTGTGACAATGGGCTGCTAAGGTCCCCTGTGTTAATTGTGCTCCTGTGCATTTGGTTTTTCATGTCCATTAGTATCTGTCTTATATAGTTGAGTGCTCCTGTGTTTGATGCATATATATTTCTAATTGTTAGTTCTTCCTCTCGAAGTTTTCCACTTAGGAGTATGTAGTGACCTTCTTTGTCTCTTTTAATCATTTTAGGTTTGAAGTTCACATTGTCTGCAAATAGAATAGCTACTCCTGCTTTTTTCTTGGTTCCTTTTGCATGAAATACTGTTTTCCATCCTTTGACTTTTAATCTATGAGTTTCATTTTGGGTCAGATGTGTTTCTTGTATACAGCATATTGTGGGATCATGTTTCTTGATCCATTCTGTAATGCCATGTTACGTTCCAATTGTTTGCTTTCTGCTTTCCCCCTTTATTTAATTTCTTGTCCTACCTGGTGGTTTCTTTCTGTTGTTGTTCTGGGGATTGTGGTCATTTTTATCTCTGTCTAGTATGTCTTTCAATACTCTTTCTAGGGTTAGTTTGGTGAATGTGAATTTCTTCAGTTGTTCTTTGTCATGGAAGTATCTTGTTTCTCCATTAAATTTGAATGAAAGTTTTGCTGGGTACATCAGTCTGGGTTGAAAGTTGTTTTCTTTTGGGGCTTGAAATATCTCACTCCAAGGGTTTGTGCTGAAAACTCTGCTGTGATTCTAATGGGCTTTGCTTGGTAGGTGACTTGTGTCTTTTCTCTAGCAGCTTTTAGTACTCTGTTTTTATTCTGTAGGTCTGAGATCTTAATTATTATGTGTCTGGGTGTAGATTTATGTTGTTTGTGACTGTTTGGTATTCTATATATCTCACTTATCTGCATATAAGATTTTTTCCCTATGTTTGGGAAATTTTCTATCACTTCTGTTAATATTTTAGTTACATTGTCTGTATTGTCTCCAGCATCCTCACTAATGCCTGTTGCTCTTGGCATCATCTTGAAACTTCTGGATTGTCATTTTATGCTGCATTGTTATTTTTATAAGTTCTGTCCTTTCATGATCACTAATTGCAATCCTGTCCTCAAGGTCTGAAATCCTATCCTCAGCTTCATTTAAGTGGTTTTGCATGCTTTGAGTAGAATTTTTTGTTTCTTGGATGTCTGTTTGAGTTTGTTTTGTGAATTCTGCTTGTTTTCTGTATTGTTCAGTCAAGGTTTCAATCAGTTTCCCATGCTCCTGTACTTTTTTCTCTATTTCTTCTTTAGCTGTGCTCAGCAACTCCTTTACTAACGTTGTTACTTCTATGTTTACACGGGAGAGTACTTCTAATTTAATTTCCTCTATGGCCTTATGGAGTTGTTGTTTTTTTTTTTAACTTCATTCCCTATCTTTTCATAGATTTCCATTTTGTTACTTTTGGAGTCCTGTAATTCAGTGTCTCCTGTACTTACTCCTGGTGGACTAGATGTTTGAGATTTCATTTTGCTTTTTTGTTTTGCCGTTTTCCCCTTTAGAGTTAGTTTTTGGTGCTTCTGACCCACTAGTGTCAACTGTTGGTAGTGTTTATCTTGGTAATCCACTGTAAGGTTGATGTTTGTCCAGTTGCTGGGTTCCACAATGAATAGGTGGGCCAGTCACCTGACTTCCTGCTGCAGGTCCCGTTGGGTGAGTCCTATATTCTTCCTGGGCTGACAAGCCTAGTAGTATTGATGCAGGTCAACATTTATTTCCTGCTAGAACTTTGTCTACAGGTTATTCCAGGTCATCAAGTCTCCCTGTCTATAGTGTTTGTGTCCGGTGAGGCCCTACTGTGTCCCCATTGTGTTCCTGTGTGTCTCATAAGCCCTTTTGATTTTCTTCAAGTTGGGGGAGTCCTTCTCGGCACATGCCTCACTCTGCCTGATGTTTTCTGTGTGTAGGAAGGGGTCACCCTCACTCTTGTCAGACTCAGCAAGGTCTTACATTTAGTTGGAGGGAGCTTTACTACAGGCCCTATTCAGCCACTATTCACCTCTATTTTAGGGGCATACTCACCGCACTGACTGGAGGCAACGAAGATCTTCTGTTTCGGTGAGGCAGTCACTTAATCTCCCTTTAAATTAGTACAGATAATCCGCTGTAGTACAAGGTTCCTCTGGGAGCAGAGTTTCAAGTTTGCTCTGTGAGCTGGGATTCTGCAGGGGCATGCTCGGTCAGGGCCCAGGGCTGGATTCTGGGCCCTGATTGCTGCCTGGAGTTCGCTGAGCGTAGTCTGGTTAGGTCCGCTGGTCCCTCTCGTGCATCCTGGGGTGGCCTCAGACGCAGGGCATTTCTTACTGCCTGGGAGCAGATTTCCAATTTTGCCACATGTGCACTGGGATTCTACAGCTGGAGCGCATGTGGTCAGCGCCCAGGGGTGGATTCTGGGCCCTGCTCGCTGTCCGGAGCTCGCTGAGCGTAGTCTGGTTAGGTCTGCTGGTCCCTCTCGTGCATCCTAGAATTTGTGTTTAAAATCATCTGAATAGAGTACATTTCCCAGTAAGGTAAAGCTGAGCGTTTTCAATGTCTTCTGTAGTTATAGATTAGTGAAAAAACTTTAACTTTTGATATGTCTATGTGTAAATTTATTTTCTAATTCATATGAATTTTCAACTTTTTCATGACATTTCTCAATTTATAAGTACTTTACTTTATCATAATATCATACAACTCCTCTCTTCATTTGTTTTATTTTATTTACTTTGATATTTTTCCCAATCAAAGCTAGGAAATCTTAGCCCCCTTTTTAATTTTTTAAGAAGTTATTTTATTTTCTTGTGTTTATTGTACTTTCTATTTTATTATCTCTGTTCTTTTATAATGTTTTTCAATTTTCATTGGTTTAATTTTTCCTCCTGTAATTTCTTGTCTAATAATATCGATGACATGGAGTTTGTTTTAAAAATCATGTTAATTATGTGCTCTTTTATGTTTCAAAATGAAACATTCTTGCTTACTATGTAAGTTTGCATGTAGTTCAGTGCAAAGGTTCTGGGATCAATTACAAATACTTTTAAAACTTGTTATTTTTTATACCCAGTGTATACATACAATTTCAATTCTTACCCTTCTGTGACATTTTATTTAGGGTTTTGTTGTTGGTTTTATATAACTTACTGTAGGTGACATTTGTTAATACAATCTGAAAGTTTCTGTTAATATGAATATCTAATTTTCTTATTTATCTAATGATCACTGTTATATGTTCTTTAATTTTATAATTTCCTATTTTCTTGTTTACTTTACTTAAAGATTTTTTGGTTAAATTGATTCCATTCTATTTGTTCTTTACTCTGAAGAAGTTTGGATTTTCTTTTATTTCAATTTTACTCTTGAATATACTTATATAAAATGTTTATTATCCTATAAATTTCAAAATTCAATCAACATTTATAACAATAACCCCCGCTTTCTTCATGTGCACAAAAAATTAGCACATTTATTTCCTTTTCCCTTTGCACTCTTCAGAATTATAATAAAAAAATCAAGAATTTAAATTATTTTCCTTTTTCTTACAATATATTTTAATTTATGACTCTATTAAAAAGCATTTAATCATCAAGTATTGTACTGCTTTTTATACATCATATGCAATTCTTACCTTACTATTGCTACTTATATAATCTTTTTACTTGAACTCATTTTAAATCCTTTTATAATGTGATGTATAGAAGTTTTTGGGGTTTATTCATTTTTTAAAATAGCACATGGGTACTATAATTTATATGTCTTTATGCAACTAAGATCTATTTGTTTTGCTTTTCTGCTTCAATGATTTTTGCTTCTATCAAACTCTTTTTCCACTAGCAATTTATAGATATTATCCCCCTCTCATCTAGTCTGTCCCCCTTATCAATAGCATATTTCTCATGCTAGTCTGATTTCAACTCTTTTGCAGTATTTTTTCCTCCTTAGCCAGGTAATAGATTTTCTTTCCTCATATTTGAATTTTCAGATTTTTTAAGGAATATCTAGGTTACATTTACTCCACAAATTTACTCCAACCCTACTGCCATATACCAGTAAAATACTCATCATGTGCTTGCTATCTGAAGATATCATTATTTTATCCACTCAAGAACATTTTCTTTATCATTTTATATTTCTAACTTTTTTCTCATTTGGAAGATATTAGCTCTTCTGAATCTTCCTATCATTGCTTTTTTCTTGTAATTCTCACATTTTTGTTGTGTTGAACTGAGCACTGGATAGTTTCTCAGTACAATCTCCCACTTCACCAATTCATCTTTAAATCTATACCATTCTGATATTTATTTTTATTATGCATTAGTTTTAAAATGTTCCTCCACAGTCCCACATGTTGAGAGGTTACGTATGATCAGAAAAGGCATGTTAGTATGAGGATATCCTTGAAGGGTGTAATCTTGCCCCTGGCTCCTACTTTCTCTCTTTGCTTCCTGGCTACCATAGGTTAAGCAACTTTCCTCTGCCATGTCCTTCTACCATGTCATTTCTGCATTGTGGCCGAATTCTCATAGACTGAATCCTCTAAATCCATGCGTCAAATTAAAACTTTCCTCCTTTACTTTGTGAGTACTGAATATTTTGTCTCCATAATGGGAAAGTTGACTAATACAGAAAGTTGGTTCAAGAATTGGAGTAGTTACTGTGAATATACCTAGCCATGTGATTTAGTATCCTTTGGAACTGGTTTAGAGGAGAAGCTTGGAAACTTTTGGAGATATGGTCTAGCGAAGGCTTAGAATGCTGCAGGCAGAGCCTGATGGATGATTCTGGTCACAGCCCGGAAGACTAGAATATGAATAGCAGTACAAACAATAAAGGGCAAGCTCAGGGAGTTTCAGTTGGAAACTGAAAGCTCCATTGTCAATTGGAGTCAAGCCATGGTATTACACTCTGGAAAAGTAAGTTTATATACATTTTTGCTATGTCCTGAAACTTTTCCTGAGGCTGAGATTAAGAGCAGTGCCCTAATTGATTTGATGAAGGAGATTTCAAAGTAGCCCTACAGTCAGGATGTAGCATGGGTACTGCTGGTGGCTTTTTGGGCAGATTTATAGTGAGAATCAAAAACAAAAACAAAAGCAAAGATTTGAAAAATTTTGAGTTTCGTCAGGAAGGAAGTGTACTTGTGCAGTTGTTGCATGGGAAACTATAAGTACTGGAAAGATTGAAAAGAAGCCAAGTACTTTGTAACAAAGTATAGGAAAAATGACCTCAGGGGATCTCAGGAAGTGAACAGATTCCATCCTTTTCAGGATCACAGGTAAAAACAATGTAAACTCCTTTGAGAGATTCTGCTTTGAAAAGAAAGCCCCAGATATCCTGATCATTGATGCCAGCCAGGGAAGTGTTTCCTTCACTCCCAACCACACTGGCACTTAGAAACTAATGAAGCTGTATTTTACTGGGGCCCAATTACTGCTGAAACTGGTGACAGACCTCAATATCATCCATGCAGTGCTGGTTATGAAAGCACATAATATGCAAGACTCACGGTGTCACGGAGGCTTCCACCCAGGTTTCAAAGAAATACTGAGGAGACTAGGAAAGGAACTCCAGAGGGGACCATTCATAAAACTGTGAGAGTGAAGCTAAAGGTTCAGTAGGAATTCCAGAAATTTGGAAGTGCTGTGAATGTGGAACATATGTCAAGGAAAACCACAGGCAGTGAGCAGATCCAGACTAAATAAGAGGTCATATGGGCTGCAAACAGTAAAGCCATAGAGCAGGGCTGCCCAAGTGCCTTGGAGCTCACACCTCCCCGCAAACTATGTCCAGATGCTGGGCATGAAACTCTAGGACTTGGCACTTGTCCTGAATTTTGGTCTTCCTTTGGTCTGGTTCCTTTCTACTCTTCTATTTCTCCTTTTGGAATGAGAATGTTTATCCTGCGCCACTGTATGTTGGAAGTGTTTAACTTTCTTTTTTTATTTTTATAGGGGCTCACAGGTAACAGTTTGCCTTGAGTCTCAGAGGAGAATTTGAACTTCAACTTCATATACTGAGTCTTTCGCTCAAAGCTTTTTAACATAAATCTATCTTCATGGTAAATGTTTAAACTGGAATGAAAAACATGTCGCATATGAAGCTGCAATGCTAGAGCTGTTAAAACTTTGGTTAGTCTTGGAGATGGACTAAATGTATTAATCCATTTAATAAGATAACCATGAGCCTCTTGGGGTCCCAGAGATGGAATATTATAGTTTATATCTAAAATGTCTCCCAAATGTCACTTGTGTTTGGAAATGGGGGCTGGTCCCGAGATGTACGTCTCTGGTGGCATTATTTAAAAGGGTATATTCTTGTCCCTGGCTCCTTTCTTCTTTCTTGGCTTCCTGCCTGTCTCTGTTCAACTTTATTTCCCCTTTTACCATACTATTTTTGTATTGGAGTCAACTACCAATAGATTAAAATCTCCCAAACCATGAACCCAAATAAGCCTCTCTTCCTTTAAATTGTGGGTGTCAGGTATTTCTTTTCAGCAATGGGAAAGCTGATTAATCCAGTTTCCACTTAAATTTCTCATTTCAGTAATCTTAATTTTCATTTGAGAATTTCAAATTGCTTATTTTTTTGAGGCAGCCTCATGAATTTTGTGGGTGGAATATCTTTGTAAGTCTCAGAATTCTAATTATGTTTATCTTCAAGTTCTCTGAGATTTCTCATAGTATCTTTATTTCCTCAAATATTATTCCTTGTTTTACACTAATATCAATTTTTGTGATATTGGATTTTGTGAAGTGTATTTGTATTTCTAATTGAGCATTGAGTTTGGTAAGTAACAGTAAAGATGGACCTCCTAGCAAACGTGAATACAACAGTTCCCTCAGTGAGTGATTTTTGATTCTGTTTATAAAAGAGCTTTTGAGGAGAAGGGTAATATTTCTGGCTATGAGTATTATTTCCAGGCTACCAAGAGAGTTTGCTTGTGAACAAGGGCTGTTTGTTCACAAGGATGAGAGGGTGCTTGGAACACGATGGAGGTGCTTTCCTTTTGCCTTATGACAACTATCAGTTTTCTGTGTCAGAATCTTCATTTTATTTACAGACTTCTAGTTTGGAGGCTCATGGGGTTCAACCACTAGTACAAACGATCTGAAGCTCATCATGACTACCCGATTTTGTACCTGCTGTCTTTGACCTTGGTGTCCTCCGTGGACTTAGAGAGGAAAACTTCCCTAGTAACCCCCCTTCGTGTGTTTTTGGTCTTGCAAGTTCAGCTTTATTAGATTTTACCATCAATCTGATCCTATCTGCCTCATATCTTTTAGAAACTCTCCCCTGTTCTGATCCACAACTGGCAGCATTCCTAGGTTTCTCATGCTACCATGAATTCATTCTTATTTTTAAATCTTTTATGTTATTTGAGTGGCATCGTGGAAAGTGGCATATGCCAGATTCACTACAAAGCAGAAAAGCTCAGTTTTTAGCATTGGAAATAAAAGCTTCTTGCTTCTGAGAGTCATCACTTATAACACTCATTCTTTTTATTTAAACTTTTGATCACTATCTCAGAATAATTATGTGCTGAGTCTATTGCTAGATGCATGATACTTATTTTTCTATATCTTCATAACCATGCAAATTCAATATTATTATTCTAACTTTGCATATTAAGATGTTTACAAGAGTTTTAATTAGTAAATGTTTTTAAACAACGTGATGTTTTCTGAAGTCATACTTTTATGAAAAAGAAATTTATTTAAATATAGAACACTGGAGACTTCATAGCATTGCTTAAAACACTTTTTGTGGTTTTGTACTTTGGTTCATATAACTGGTGTTATATGTAAGAATTTCTTCACTGCATATTTTGAAAAGGACATGAAATGTTTGCTCTGAACATTGTTCCTGATTCCACAAAATGTGTAGTTTCTCCAGATATATGATTCTAGTGGCCACTTTGCTTATTACTTATACAACACTGAGCCCTGTAAGACATTAGTAAACATGAATTTACTATCTATATCAACATTTACTAATAAATTCATGGTTTTTTTCCATATCGCATTTGGCCACAATTATATTTACTGTCTATGTGTCAACTTGATTTCTGTGGCATAAGAATTAGCACTACTACAAAAATTTTGAAAAAAGACCAAATAGTTAAATGATACTATTCATGAATGGAAATGTGTAGAGAATTTTATACTTTAAATACTCCACTACCTTTTATCAATTCATCTGCAGTCATCAATACTTTCAAGCATATACTACAATTCATTTTTTCAGGTTGATATTAATGACCACAGAATTCTGGCAGAGAAAAAACTGTTTAGATTTCTTGAAAAAGGAAATTTAATAATCCCAACTCATCATTTAAATACAACAAAACTGTTAATGATAGGAGTAAAATTATGGCAGCTATCTAATACTAATGGCATCATCTCAGTGACTAAAATGCATTCATAATACTTCTACACTATTGATGTAATTTGATTTTACTCCAAATAGGCTTGAACTTTAAGAATGATCCGGGCTAGTTTTTGTGTTTTTGCTGAAGCTTCCACTTGCCCAGACATGGAGCCTAGAGTTAGAGTGAAACTATTCATATTTTCTCCAAGAGTGGAAGGAGTAGGCAAAGATTTACCTTTATCACTGCCACCCCAAAACAGTTAATATCACTGTATCTTCAATTGACTTTAATTGGTGCATTTACACAAGCACAGGGATAATTGCATGTTAATTATTACATGTGACTTTTTCTTTTCTCCACTTTCTATGCATTTTCAGCCATTTTTGAAGCCTTAGATGGAATGTTATTTAGATCATAGCAATAATTTTCTCCTCCTCTCCTCTCCATCTCCCTTCTCTTCTTTCTTTCAATCCTCCTCTTTCCTTTCTTCCTTGTTCCTCCCCTCTCCTTCCTTTCATCTTTCTCCTTCCCTTTCATTACAAAGTTTTCCCCTTTGACCATCATCATTTTATTCTTAGACTGAAAGTATAATTTATAAATTGAGAGCATAGCTCTGTATTCCGAGAATATCTGAGGCTAAGGTAATTTTGTCTCGTCACCTGAAGTGGGCTCTTCCATTTGCTCCTCCTCATTTCTTCCATTATGAGTTACTGTTTTTATGAGTACTTATCATATTTGCATATATTTTCACTCAGACTCCTTCATTTCATCACCTGGTTCTTAGAGGAATCAAACTATTCTGAAATTGTTTAAAGGCAACAGAAAGCAAAATATAATTTATATGGAAATTCATGATTTAATTTTACTGATCAGAATATTTACCTTAGCTACTTGAAATTGTTTTCTAGTTGTGCTTTTATTTTCAATGTGCTTCTTTTTTATTCTGAAGAAATAATATACTCCTATTTACTTCTGGCTATAGCTGAGAGAAAAGTATTTTTAAATTTAAAAATGTTGCTGCCTTATATTTTTGGGTGGACATTTAGTAAGATTTCTTATTGTGGAACACACTGAATTAGTCTTAATGAAGCATAAACTAAAGACAACTATTTGGACCAGCACTTGAAACAAGGTGTTCTAGGCTGTGTATGGTGACACATACCTGTCATCCCAGCTACCCAGAGGCTGAAGCAGGAGGATCATCTGAGTTCTAGAGTTCAAAATATGTTTGTGGAATATAGTGAGATATTCTTCACAGTGAAAATTTATCTTTTATGCTTGTATATACAATACACATTCACTCCCTAACATTTCTAAAATTCAAAGAGGAAGGGAAAAGCAACTTTCCTTTCCTCCAAAAGTAATGTTATCACTAAGAAATACTTACTGTAATATTTTGATGCATTACTCTCCTATATCTTTTTTGTCTCATGAATGTTTGCACAGAAATGTATATATATTTTAATACACTGTGTACATAGTTGAAGATTTAAGAAAATATATTTATCTCATTGTTTCAAGCTGAGCCAAACTCATTTTCTAAAATAACTGAACTTCAGTATAGAATATTATTGAACTAAGTAATTATCTCATTTCAAACTGATTTATTATAGGCAAGTTTCAAGTCCTTAAAAGTTTTTCTAAACGTTCTCATCAGTTTTGTCATATCACTTCAATTTATAATCATTAGGGGAGTGCAGAAAGATTCTCTTGTCTGTTTAGTCCCTGAAATCCTAATTTTATTCATTAATTTGAGAGGCTCCGATGAATATACTATTGAAGAAACTTTTTAACTCACTGTAAAGGAACATCCACATTCATTGCTGCCAGTTTTTTTTAAGGACTTCAAGTCAGCACCACAACCACTTGTACTGAAACAGAAGTTAATAGTTTTGTGTGATCCATTTCTGTAAAGCTACTCTTAGGAGTAGGGACAGATTCAAGATTGGCTTTGATTTACAAGCCTTTTATGAAGAAGAATGCAAACATTATGTTGCACTTGGCACTACAATAAGAAAATATTTTCATACTTGCATTGCTAGGAACTTTCCTGGGTTTCAGAAGAGACCTGTATCAGTGACTAACTCTGAACCTTAAAGCTTCATTAACCTCATATTACATTTGCCTTGGCCTAGGATCTAATGTTAGTTTTCCTTCAGTAGCATGGTTACAGTTCACAATATTATGTAACTGAGTGTGGGTTTATAGTCAGTCCTCCATGGATATCTGGAAGAATTTGGCTTCAGGATCTGATGCACGTACCCAAATCCAAAAATACACAAGTTCCTTATGTGAAAAACTGTGCTGTTTGCATATAACCTACACATATTCTCCTCTGTACTTTAAGTCCGATTTTACTACTTGTTTCTTATAATACCCAATACAATGTAAATGCTATGTAAGTGCTCTAGTTGGACTGTATTGTCTAGTGAATAATGACAAAAGAAAAAAATGTCTCTACTTATTTAGTGTAGATACAAATAGTGTTTTCTAATATTTTCTGTCTGTGTCTAGTTGAACCCTCGACAACACTGTGAATATAGAGTGCTGGCTGTATTTATTTCCATAAGGAGAAATGGTGAAGACAGGGGTGGGAAAAATGAGGCTGAACCAAAGATTCTTCAGGCCAGTACTAGGAGAGGAATTGTTATTTACTGCATTCTTCAGGTGATGGACATTTCAGTGGCATATTTTTATTATACAACTACAAGTCACAAAAGGCAGATGTAACTGGTAGCCAAAGGACACTAGTAGAGAGGACACTAGAAACAGAAGCCAAAATTCCTTCTCACAAGCAGGAATGGTAATAGAAAACATTTTGGAGGTAGGGGTGTTATCGTTCTGATCTAAAGTGGCCCTAGAGCCTCATGTGTCCGGAAAGTGGTTGGATCTGAATGTTTACAGCTAACTTGATCCTAGCAGGTGGCTCTGGTTGGAAGAGGCAGTCACTGGGCTGTGGCCTGGAAGGGTGCATCTCCCTCCCTGGTCCTGCCCTTTCCTTTCTGCTTCCTGCTTGCCATGAAGTAAACAGTTTTTGCTTCACCAGACCCTTCGGCAACAATTTCCTACCTTGAAGCCAACCAAGTATGGACTAAAATAGGAGCCTCTTTGAAGTTGTGAGTGTCTGATATTGTGCCTCGGTGATGAGGAAGTGACTAAGACAGGGAGCACACAGGTCTTGCTCCCCACAGCTGGTGTTTGCTCTTAAGACGGGGAGAGTAGAAGAACCACCTGGCTCGAATGAACACAGATGGGATGCAATAGAGCCACAACACTACCCTGAGCCAGGCTCACGAGCCAATCTCCTCTCAGAGTGTTCATTTTTCGTTCAGGCAACTTTGCAAAATTCAAATTGTGGAAGGAGCATGATTTGAATAAAAACATCCAAGTTCAAATTCTCTTGCTGCCCCTTAATAGCTATGTGAGTTTTGATAAAATTTATTGTTCTTGAGCCTCAGTCCCTTCTTTTGTAAAATGATGGCATTAAGGATTTTTCTGGTTGTCTATTGATACATAACAAACCACCTCCAAATTGAGGGGTTTGAAGTGATCACATTCACTTTTCTCATGAGTTCAAAATGAGAATGGGGTATGGGGTATGGGGGAGGCAGCAACTGTGTTTTACACTAAGGAAGTGGGTGGCCCAGTGGCTGAGGGTGGGAATGATCTTTGTTCCTGGAGTTGATTTTTGTACCTGTCTTGTGACCAAAGCTGTCAGTTAGCTGGGACCTCAGGCAGAAAGTACGGTAGCTGCACCTGGCCTCTCCATGTGCTGCTTGGCTTCCTCATGGCATGGAGGCTGTTTTTCAAGGGCAAGTATCTCTAGGTGTCCGGGCAAAACTGTATCATATTTGTTACTTGGCTTCAGAAGTGACCCACGTTCACTTTGGTCATAGTCACAGAATCACCATGATTCAGAGGGAAGGAACACTCTTTTTTTTTTTTTTTAATGTAGGAGGAATAATGTCACATTGTAGAAAAAATGCATGGAATGGTATATTCTGCTCTGGCTCTGTGCAGGAAATACAATCCATGGCAAGGATGATAGCTGGAGATGTATATCAAGAGTACTTATTATACAGCAAGTGTAAGAGATTGGCATCCATGTATTACCTCATTTAATTCCTCACCGCAGAAGTCTAGGGTAGGTAATGTTACCATCATCAGATGAGGGACTTGTGGTGTGGAGATTCTATTTCACCAAGAATAAGGCTGTAGAAGATACACTTGTGATTTGAGTCTATGTCCCTAGAGACCATACTTTTAACCCTTGCCGAACTGTTTTCATGACAAGAATATTACACAAAATGCTTTGTGAATTATAAATTTGCTGTGCAAACTCAAAGCCTTTTCAAGAAGGAATTTTGGGAAATGTTTCAGAAATATTGTTTTGAGTTTCAGGCCCAAGTGAATGTGTGAGGTTGGCTACAAAATTAATCTAACAAAAATAGTATAATGGATGTTTGGTTTCTTTCTAAAAATAAAAATTCACAGGATCTTCTTATTTTTATTCTCTCTGATAATTCCCTTCTTTCATCCCAGCATCCTTGACTAACCCTTACATTTCTCACTATAAATTCAGTCCATGTTAAAACTGTAAGAAGCCTCAGCTATTAAATGGCTCAATTCTCTTTTGTTATCCTATCAGTGATGGAAAAACCTTTTATAGACTGAGCACCAACACTGAAATTAAACCTGAACACTGAGGTTTTGATTTAGAAAAAAACAACTCTACAGTAACATCTTTTGCCTTCAAAGAAAAGCAACACAAATGTCATAGGTTTGCCATCACTGCTCTAGTGTCTTAAGGTGTATTCTCAAGAAATAGAATACATTTTCAGAATAAATATTGTTGTAGACATTTTTTTCATCTGATATTTTCAAGTAAATGTAATATTTCAAGCAGTTGGCATATATAGTCATAAAAATGGCAGATTTGAGATAAAATATTTCTTTTTAATTTATTTTGATGCTTCGATATTTACTGGAAGTTTTTTTTTATCTATTAATATTTAACCAATCAACAATATTTGAGCAGTACAGGAAAGAGAATAGAATGTAACATCCTTGTGTTCCTGGAGCCTGCATTGCATAGGATATAAGATACACAGATATTATGCAACCTCAAAACCTTGACTGGTTTCAAAGTAGGGGAGACTTATTATGGAAGATATATGGTCTCTTCTTGGTGTGCTGTATTTCATTAAATGAGGCAAAGGACTCCCATGTGTGCATATAGGGATGTTTATGGTAAGGAAATCAATTTAAATTATTCTATAACATACCACCAAGCAATGAAACCTTCTGTGAAGAATTTGTGGGTGGGAAAAAGCCATGGTCTCCATTAGAGGTGTAGTAGAGTCCACAGAGAGAGGATTCACATGATAATTTGGGGTAATGGTGTCAATTTGTGACCTCTGGCTCACCTTGGAATGGGTTTCAAGCTGAGTCCTTAGGTAAGCTAAGCTGTTCTGTGCCTAATGGAGATAAAAGGTCATGTTCTGATGACAGCTGTTTGCTTTTGAAGGCCCCAAAACTCTAGCCTGGTGATTCCTCTGTGGTCCTAAGATCTCCACATTGCAGAGGTCTGTTCTGCACTGAGAGGCACAGGATGCTCTCTGCATTTTGTGGAAGAGGGGCTACCTCATTCCCCAGAGGACTCAGTTTTTCAACCCAAACCACAGTTTAGACTAAGCATGGACCCCTAAGGCAAAGGTCAAAGATGCCAAGTTTTCATTTGTTTTGTTTTGTTAAGCTTTTTTTCCCTGTCCAGAGCAAAAAGATCACTCAGACCAAAAGCGTCCTTTTGCAACCTACACATTTTTTGTTCATCAGACAGATTTCAGATGTTTTAGCTACAACAAAGTATTATAGAGAGAAAGGTTCCAGGTGCCAATTCTTAGCCTGATTCTTCTTTGTATGCATAAGATGGTCACTGGAACTGTAAGTCAATGAGAGCTTCAGCATGGTAGTGTCAAACCGTACAAGTATTGCTCAAGATCTTGATGCTTAGTTTAAAAACTTGATTTTATTACTACTGTTTTCTTAGGCTCAGTGTTCTAATTTTCCTTGTCTTCTTCCTTTCCATTCTTACAGTTCCTTTCTTCTTTTCTCCTCCTTCCCCTCTCTTTGCTTCCTTCTTTGAAAAAGGTGAATAACTTTTGAGGATTGTTTCACTCAATGCACTAATAACTTATTCATGTACTTTCTGAAGGCAAATAGTAAAATAAAATTTCTAAACAGAAGTAGGTGGAAGATGTTAGACAGCAAAGAGAAAGTGCATGGCAAAGAGTTGGGAACTGGTCAAATAGTTTGACTTCATGTTCTTAGATTTTTTAATATTATTTAAAGTATCCTAATAACTAAAGTCCAACACTGTGCTGAGATTTCATGTAACCTTTGTGATAATATTGTTTCTTCAACTCAGTGAATTCACCCTTTCCCATATTTTATTGATAATAACATGATATGGTGTATCCCAAAGGTAAAATCCAAAGAATATTATTTTCTAGATTAAATTCTCAGTTTCACCAAAAAGAATCTAATATAGAGTACAACAAATAACCCAGCAGTTCAATATCAGGAAGCAAGAGATTTTCCCTGAGCTTAGACTTCACATTATGGTACAGAGTGGTAACATCATAGGATTAGTTTGTCCTTGAAGCTCCTTATAGTTCTAAGAGGAATATAAACATATGCATAATAGTTTACTTACCATTTTGGTATTACACACTCCTTTGGAAAGTAATTTTTTCCTAGAGTGGAATTAGCATTACTGGCCACTGATAATTTTGTTGTCCTGTGGTTTTCCTGACCATAGTAAATTGGTTTAAGGCTTAATTTTTGTCCCTGGAAGAAAGTTGCTCCACAATATCTGTTAAACCACTGCATATTTCAGCAATTAGAAACTTGAACTGTATACCTCTGTAAGAACCTATTTAATCATCTAAGAGTTGGGTGCTAAGGGCTCACACACATTGTATTGATTATTTCATTGAGCAGTGGCTGAAGATGAATTTGTACTGTCCCAGAATGTTTTAATCTTAAGGCAGATTTCAAGTCTGTTTTCTATCTCCTGAACTTCTCATGTGTAGAATTCTAAATGATAGCCCAATTTTTTATGTGCTAACGTGGTGGAAAAGTGGTATCTCCAAAATGAGGAGCCCCAGGTTCGTGTGATACTGCTACTAATTTCCTTTGTGACTTTTGGCAGGTTTCTTTAATTTTCTGACCCTTGGATATAAAATGAGAGCTTTAGAAATAGTAATCGCTGAAGTCTCTGAGGGTTTAACATTATTAATTGTACATAAATGATATCTTGTGCATAAATGTATAAAGTCTATATACTTCCACTTGCAGAGACTATAAAAGGGCAATTACACACATATCCTGAAATTCTATTCAGGTGGTTCTCCATATCCATGGATTCCACATCCTTGGGTTGAAAATATTTTTAAAAAACTATCCCTTCTCATTATTTCCTAGACAATACATTGTAACAACCATGTACATAGCTTTTACATCATGCTGGATGTCCTTACAGGTAGCATACACAAGAAGATATGTATAAGTTATATGCACATAACATACTGGTTTATATAAGGGACTTATGTACCTTTGGATTTTAGTATGCAGAGAGTAACCTGGATCCAAGTCGCCAGGATAATAGGAATGACTGTATAATCATACTCGAATACATCAAAGAATTAATTAGACATACTGCTAATATATTACTGCTTCAAATGATCGACAGTTATTTGTGAGCAAATTTATTCACCCATTTGGAGTTGTTGAGTTGATATATTGTCTAGGAACTGTACTAACTGATGAACAAAGATGATACAGATGTGGTTCTGACCTTTAGAAAGTGTACACAGGAATAAAATATGGCTGTTAAGCAAAAATCACACTAATAAATAATACATGGTTACATGTTTATCCATAGGTGACTGTGTTAGAAAGGAATACACTGGAGGCCACTTTATACAGGGTAGATTCAGGGATGAGCTCTGTAAATGTGGGAAAGCAGAGAAGTTGAATTGAGTGATTCATGGTAGGAAGGAAAAGGCAGTAGGAAGCCAATAAGTGAAGACTCTGAGCAAGAAAAGAACTTGCACATTTGAAAACAGTGTCTAATGTGGCTGCAAAAATTAACTGGCAGCATAACCAGACATAAGGCTGCAAAGGAGGGAAGACTGGAGGTTATAGGACCTTTTAAGACATAAAGTTATTCTGTCAGAAGATTTATTCGCTCAGAGGGTCTGAGCTGTGAGTGAAATGACCCAATTATATTTAAGGGAACTAGGATTTCTAGTTTTAAAGTGGAATGGAGAGGAAAAATGTGACATGGGGAGACCCCATTGAAGAATGTTGCCACCGTCATGAGAGAGATAATGAAACGCTGGATGAAAGCAATGTTAATGGGTACATTCAGCTGACCATGAAGAAGGTGACAGGTTAAAGGGAAGCAAGTATAGTAACATAAAGTGGTTTTATCATTAATGGGCATATAAAACTTGTGTAAATTAAATTTAACTCTATCATATATCATACATATAGATAGGTCCATGGATGCATATATGTGCTTGTATTTGGAATTGTGCATTTCATTGTTTGTCTATTTCTTCTTACTTGTTATTTTTAATTGCAAAGATTAGTAAATGCTTTGATTTAAGAAAGGCTCCAGGGAGCCATGGCAAAGCTATGGTTTTCATTCTCTTATTTTCTAATCTTTCACAATCAAAGGACTCAGCATCTTTAAAACCTAATGCAGATGCTCTTTCCTTTGGGAAGTTTATACTATCCTTTGCATTGGTGTGGGCCTTCTCTCCCCTGGCCTGTACTTTAGTATCTTATGTGCATTTGTAATCATCTTGTTGTAGCTCTGACTCTTCTAGATACCTATGATTTTCTCTGTCCTATGGGCTCTCTTCTGTTAGTTTGCCCCTCCTCCCAAAGCTAGCTCTACTTAGTCACGTGCATGCTCAGAGACATTGAACCACAAAGAGAACATGCTGATTGGTTGGGTTTTCTGTATTAGTCCATTTTGCATTACTATAAAAAAATACCTAAATCTGAATAACTTCATAAGGAAACAGGTTTGTTTTGGCTCATGGTTCTGGAAGTCTAAGGTCAAGGGCCTGCATTTACTGCTAGTCTTCTGCCTGAAGAGTTCTGAGGTGGTACAGGGCATCACATGACAGTAGACAGAAAGTGTGTGTATACTTTGGTCTCTCTCCTTTTTCTTACAAAGCCATCAGAATTCAATTGCAGGGATTCTAACATGCTAACCCTCTCTGAACTTAATTGCACTCCAAAGGCCCCACTTCTATACACAGTGCTTGGTTTAGTACCTGACAATGGAAAGTAAATGCTAACACAGTGCTTGGGGGTACACTTGACCCACACCCAAATCAGAGCAGATATAATATGTTTTTATCTTTCTCTGTGGTGGTAGTGGGAAAACCTGGGACTGAGTTCTTTGAATTCCTCAGTTTGTGCCATCATCTCTCTGCAATGAGCCAAGATATTGGAGGCTATTATTTGGCATTTATAGAGGTTGGCAGGATGTCATGGGAATGGCTAGGTTAGCAACGCCTATATGGCTTGTCACCTCAGCACTCTTGGAATTGGAAAGAGCCTCAGAAGAGCTCTAGTCCTACAAATGATTCACTCATCACAGATCAGGCTTGTCTAAAATATTGGATCCCTAATCTTGAACTTCTCTTAGATAATGTTTATTTCTTTGTTTTTTTAATTGGTGAAAATTCATGATGATTTAAATTCAAACTGAAAAAGTAGACTGACTCATTCTCACTTTTGAGGTATTAATTAAATTATATATCATGTTATTTCATAGAGAAATAGAGCCTGAATATAGATGAGGGAGATTACTGAAGACAACTTCTACTTAAATAACAGGATACAGGGATAATTTACCATCCACTGCTATTTGTAAATGACCTATGAATAATCAAGAGAAGGCACTGGGACCCAGCCATGTGGCAGGATTGACAACTCTACATTAGGCACTGCTGTGCTTTGTGACTCTTCTCCATAGCACAGGGATGGCTCTAGCTGCCTCCTTCTATCCGGAAGAGCTGGATCCAAGTGGAGTTAGTATGCCAGCACTTTAAAGGATTAACTCTCCTAGGATCATTTCTCTTTTTCAGGAGAAAGAGAAAAGTAATGCTTTGCTAACTGTGGAATTTCAGGTATCAGTGAAGGGGTTTTTGTCAGCACTTATAATCACGTCGCATATAAAGCTTATCCTGGGCACTCTGTGCTGAGGTGCAGATAAGATGCCCAGTGACATTCACCTGGCTGTGTTCTTGGCACTTCACTGACTCCGTCTTGCTCAGCATCATGCATAAATACAGGCTGGCACCCTCTCCACAG
Organism: Dolichotis patagonum; assembly: GCA_004027295.1. Lineage (NCBI taxonomy): Eukaryota > Metazoa > Chordata > Mammalia > Rodentia > Caviidae > Dolichotis > Dolichotis patagonum. The sequence continues at coordinate 27,690 of PVJX010003133.1, forward strand.
TCTCCCTGACCCATCTGACTCACTGTAGCAGGCTCATCATCATTGTATCATTCTGCTATGGTACATTGAACGAGACCGTGGCTTCTGGAGAACACCCAGGCTATGTTCTTTTGTCTCCCATTTTTTGCATGTGGGAAAAGCAGCAACCTCTTCAAACTTTAGTTTTATTTTATGTGAAGAGGAGATAATGATTTAAAAGCATCTTATATAGAACTTGGCACATGGAGTTCACCATGTTATCTAAATAAATAATTGCAAGCTTGTATATGCTACTTGTCATAAAAAAAATAACCAGCTCTTATCTGCCACAAATGCATGGGAATCCTAATATACATACAAATTAAAATAATTAAAATTTCACAACAACTTTAAGGGCTGGTTACTATTATGTATGATTCACAGATAAGGGAACCAAAGCACAGAGACGTCAACTGGCTTGCACCAAGTCATGCAGGCAGAACACTGTTGCATCAGAATTTAAGCCAAAGTCTCCCTGGACTTGGTCAGCGTCCTGCTTCTCACTAATACACAATGCTACCTGTGCTGTAACCAAAAGTTGCTTATTGTGAGAGCTCAGGCAAGGCCATGGGAAAATACCTTGGTGCTGTCTGAATCCAGGGGAAATACAAGTCTCAGGCATGCTCTGCAATGATGGTGGTGCAGAAGGAGCCATTCTTGCCATGCTGTGGACAACTTGTGTTAGACTTAATGACCTATAATGAGAGATTCAGGGTTTTCCCAGAGCAACTTCTTTACTTTACAGAGAAGTATATTGGACACCATGCAGTCTTGATGCTCACACCTAATCACAGTTTTAATATGGCAAAACCAAGCCCAGGTTAGCATCAGGACCAAATCCAAGGGATTTTTGGTTCATTACATTTACTGCAAGAGGTCCTCATGTCCTTGAAATGAAAGGCAATATTTTTTCTCTATACCTTAGTTTTCTTTTGACCCAAAGTGAAATCTCTTTTGAGTTGGTTAAGTTACATTTTTCAGGTTCGGAGGTTTAGCTCAGTAGCACAAGCGCTTGCCTGGCAAGCATGAGGTCATGTGTTCGATCTCTGGCACCAAGAAAAAAAAACCCCAAAACCCCCCAAAAACAAACAAACAAGAAAACCAAGTTACATTCATCACTGGTGATGCAAAGAATCTAAAAAGGCAGGTTGAATAAGCAATTAAGAGCTTAGTAATAGGGTGGGGCTAATTCTGCGGAGCCCAAGCTGGCTAAAAGTAGCTACTTGGAGGGGGAAGAGAACAGCTGGCCGCTGCTAAACGTCAGTCCAGCACTGCTGGGCAGTATGTCTTCCTATTAGTGCAGGTTGACTTAGAGAGCTTGCTCTGTAAGTGGCCTTCTTTCTTCATGTATTCACTGTTTTTGAAAATGGTGTCTTCTCCCTGCTTTGCAGGGACCGTATACTAGAAGTGAGTATTGGTAAAAATGAGTCCACGCACAAGACAAATTTTAAATGATTGCACAACAAATGGTTTCTCTTCCCCTTACAGTAATACACTTGCAAAAGAAATCAGATTGGGAAAAGAAAAAGCTGTTGAAAAAAAAAATCTGGTAAGCAGATGTCTACTTTGAGTACTGGGAGTCTGGAAAATGTTTTGACATGAAGCTCTAGATAATAAAACAGTGCTGATGCATATTGTTCTAGAATCACCAAATGCTTGTGCTGTAAGGAATCTGAAAGATTTCCTGGTATGAACCCTACATTGTGACATCAGCCAAGAAGACGGAATGAGAAAACAGCACAGGACACTCCTAGTCAGAGACAGTCAACACTTCTGGCTCTCATCCTGGAAATTTTATTATAAAATGTCATGTAGAGTTTTCCTTTGATATTTCCAGGGAATTCATTTCAGAACTCCCCACAGAGACCAAAATTCATGGATCAAGTTCCTTGGATAAAATTATGTAGTGTTTGCGTATAACCTGTGCACACCCTAAGGTATTCTCTACTGATACCTAGATCACTTATATTATCTAACATAAAGTAGATAACATCTAAATCATTGTTATACTCTATTGTTTAGGGATCAATGACAGGAAAAAGATCAGTTCATGTTCATATAGAAGCAAACATAATGATGCTACTTTTCACAAGTTCTAAGATTTTTATCTTCTTGAGAGGTACTTTTTTACACTACCTCTCGGCCTTTGAAGGATTTCTTTGACCACTTAATTGCTTTTAAAAAGCCTCTTTGGGGATTGAAGATTTTAGAAGGTACATTTTCATGGAAGCAAATTATCATGTCACATAAGTGGCGAACACAGCAGACAGGAATTTGTAAGGCTCAAACACTCTGTGCTGTGGAGAGACACAGGATCTGTTAAATAGCAGGAGACTAGCAGAGTACATCTATTCATCCCTTCATTTGCATAGATTCAACAGAGTGCTATGTATGTGGCAGTTTCAAGGGTTTTTTTTTTAATTTTCTGGAATTTTTTAATTCCAGAAATATATTTTCAATTGTGGTTGGTTGAATCCATGAATGCAGAACTTGCAAATGGAGCCAACTATGGACTACTGTATTAGCAGTACTGCTGCATTAGTTTTCTTGGATATCCATAAAAATATGATAAAATAAGTGCCTTATATAACAACAAACTTATTTGCTCATGGTCATGGAGGCTGGAAAGTCCAGGCTTAGGGTTCAAGCTGCCTGGATGTGTGATAAGCTCCCACATCCTGGCCTACAGTTGGTAACTTCTGATTGTCCTCACATGCTCATTCCTTGATTCACACTCACTGGCTTCTGCCAGTGGCTTCTTCAAAGGATGCTAATCTCGTTGAACTGGGTTCCAACTTTATGACCCTCATTAAACTTAATTAAATTTTGAATAAATTTTGAAGGCCTCATCTCCAAATACAGCCACACAGCAACGAGGATTTCAGTGTATGACTTTTGTGGAAATAAAACCAGTCCATAAAAGCATTGTAAATGTGTTCATCTACAGCAACAGAAATCTAAAGAGTAATAGTGGCTTATTGGGTAGTGATTCAGTTTTCTGATGCAAGAGAACATCAAGGATGCAAAGTATCGGACTTATTTGCAGATTAATGATGCTTCCAGATCTCAGGATATTGTGTCATTTACTCCTTCTGCCTGTATATGGAGGCTCCATCCTCATGTTTGCGTTTTACTGTTACAGTATAGCATTTTGTACCTCTGGGCTTAGGTTCCTACACTAGTCTAAAGAAAGGATTAAAAAAAAAGGGCTTAAGAGGTACACCCACCATCTGACTTTTCTATAAGCCAAAATTTAGGCTTACATCTCATCTTAAAGAACAGGCTCATAAACTTCTTTAACCTAGAAGGAAAATAGGAAGGTAGGTGTTTTGGTTATTCAAAGTCATCTCAAACAAAAACTGGGTAAATTTGAGCAAAGAGGATAGGGGAATGGATAGTACTCAGAAAGTCACCAATGTCCTAAACATAAAATATGGCAGTAGTAACTAATTAGGAGCCATAAGCTTCAGGGACAGACCCATCTGAGTTCAAATCCGGCTCTGACAATTTTGGGGCAAATTTCTTGTTTTGCTAGGTTTCAATGTCCTTTTTAAACAGAGGTAATTATTTCTAGGTGAGACAACAAACTTGTAGTGAAGATTAAAGAAGATAATGAAGACCTAAGTTCTCTATAAATTTTAACTTTTTACGTTATACAACTATTTTAGGATTAAGCAACATTCATGTGTTTTCACCCTCCTTGGACCAAAGTATACTTTCTTTTAACTTTGATATGACAAAATGTTCACTACACCAGACAAAGGAACTGCATAAATCAATTTTATTAAGGCATTTTCTCTTAAGAATAATGCTCAAAGGATGTTCAAACTTTATTCATTCTGCTTGTAGCCCCTTGCCCAATGAGGAGAATTTGCAAAGAGCCAAGGTTCCTGGGCTCAAGATTAAGTGCTGCGTTGTGATGGAGAAGAGATAGCCAGGCCTGTGACCCAAGCGTTTTATGAACTTAGAGTGAACAAAGAGAATGTGCCAACCCTTTTATATCTTTTCTTAGGATAAAGACTCAGTAGATGATGAAATGTATTCTTCCCAGATTCCCTGTCATTAAAGAAAGAGAGAAGAGGGAAGGGAAAGAAAGAGGGAAAGGGAGGGAAGGAGAGAGAGAGAGAGAGAGAGAGAGAGAGAGAGAGAGAGAGACTGAGAAAAACAAAGCTTTTTTAAAAATAAATTGGAAAACTCATTCAAGACTTCCAGGCTCCAGAGGGGTAACTAGAATACAGATTTTCAGGCTGACCTATTCTTTGCAGCCAAGGACTAAAATATTAATTTGTCAGCCCAATGTATCCATTCATAAACATCTTAAATCTCAATTCTAACATATCTGAAATGAACTTTCTCTTCTTTACCTTGCCAATGTGCTCCTTTCATATAGCTCTTATTAGGAAATAATGTCTTATTTGCCAAGTTCCTTTAAAAAAAACCTTGTTTATGGACAAATTTTAGGAATTAGTTTGCTTTCCCAGTGTTTCTTAGTTTTTTGAGATGGAAATTTCCTGTATTGCCCAGGTTGGTCCCAAATTCCACGGCTCAAATGATAATGCTTCATTCAGCCTTTAAAACTTGGTCTGTGAATCACAGTGGTCAGCTCCTAAGAACCTTTAATTACTGTGTTTTCCTCACATATCAGTTCCATTTCTGTAGCCCTATCTCTAGGGCATTCCTAATCCATTCTCCCTCATCTAAATCAGCCTCTTCAAATTCCCTGGAACAGAGTCTAAGATGAATATCCTTGTCTAAAAATGTATTGAGGAGAAGAGGAGCCAGAGATTCAGGAAAGGACAGGAGGAAAGCTAATCAGGAAAGTTTTCTCAGATGCAGTTAGCTTTAGGGCAGTCCCACAAGGAAAGGCTGGAGCACATTGTGCAGTAGTTCGTTTTACCTTGGAGACAGTCCATCATTTACTGTGATCCACAAGAAAGAAGAGGAAGTACAGCCTTTAGGAGGTGCGTAGCTGGGATTGAGAGACACCTACTCACCTATGAGTGGAGAAACTGGTACACTAAGCAGGAAAAGAGAATCTGGGAGGACCATTGACAGTATCCCCCACACTAAGCAATTATCAGCTCTTACCTATGCAACTACCTTAGCCCCCTAAGCAGATTCTGCCTCCATTCTTATTCGCAGCAAGTTCATTCCACAACTAGCATTCTGTTAAAGTTTAAATCAGGCTGTTATTACTTTACAGAAAACGCCAATAGCTGCCCTATATACTTGGAATGGAACTAAGACCCCTCTCCTGAACTGCCAGGCTGTATGGGGGCCGAACCTTCCAGCTTCTCTAGCTCTGTCTCTTCTCACTTTCCCTCTCGCATCTTCTTCAATCCCAGAACTGTCTTTCTCTTCCTGGCTATAGCTATCTCTTCCATCCCACAGTGTTAGCCATTTCTATCACTGGAAAACTGCTCATCCACCAGAGGTTGTTTTTCATCATATCCCAACACAAATGCTATCTTCTTTGAAAAGTCTACTTAATTGGTGAATTTAAAATCACCTTCCAGTAAATGCTCATTGCATCTCTAACTTTTATCTCAATACCTATACTTGATGTTTTAGCTTTTATGCTCTCTAGAATGTAAGCTCCATGAAACACTTCTTCATAATTTGTTTAATGATGTGGCTAGAGTAGTCAGTTATATTTATAGTCAAATAGATTTGGATGTAACAGACCAATAGAGAAACGGTAAATAATAAAAAGAAGCAATTTAGAGTAAGTACTAAGTGGAAATGAGCATTTAAAAAATTGAATCTTATTAATTAGCAAAACAGTACAATTAAAATGGCATTTTATCACAATTTCAAAATTTCAAAGATTATTAATACTCAGCAGAGGCAAGGCAAAAATTCTTTCTTTGTTGATGAATGTAGCTCATACTTTTGGTGGATAATTTAAGAGAAGCTTTCAAAATTTAAAAAATAAGTACAGGCAGCAATGATTTAGGTAAAATGCCTGTAAAATAATGAGATTTAAATTTTAACATATATAAAAATTTCATGAGCATTGTCATGAAACCTAGTAAGATTTTCCCATATTATTGAAAAGAAAGCTTTTTGTGTCCTTCTTCACAAGATTAAATGATCAAATTAGTGTATTAGCCCCTTAATGACCTTTAGTGTCCTCATTCAGTCCCATGAACCCCAAAGAGAAGCATCAAAGACATCACGAAGCTCTCACTCTCCAGACGGTGAAAACCTGTCACAGCTGAGACGAGAGACGCTGACTGATTATAAGGGAGAAGACGGCAGCTGGCAAGTAAATGCCTTATTCATGTGCAGAAGAGGACTCAGGAAGGAAGTCAGATGCTGTTTTCTCATAGCAAGTGCAGGTTCAGGAGTCTACATTGTAAATAGTCATCACCAGAAGACTCTCAGCAAGTCACTGTCGGTCTGTCAGAAGGTCATGCTACAAGGGAAATAACTTTACTGCCAAGGCACCAAACCTTGGACTCCAATCACCAAAATGTTTTTACTCCTTTATTAAAACACGTGAAGATAAAACAAGCAAGAATGCTCTTTGAATGGCAATAAGAAAATTCTTGGGTCTTAAAGCATTTTAAAGGCCATAGACATCCAAATCTCTTGGCTTACAAACAAGGAAACTGAGGCACAAAGAGGTGGAATAAAGCTTGTTAATGTTACGGTTGCAACAGTTACTAGGTATGTTGACTTTTAGGTTCTTGCTTATTTTTCTCAAAAGCAAAGTACAATTGAATGTGTTTTCATAATTTGCAATATGTTCTGGGTAGGATAATTGATCCTATAACCTGCTTTTCTTCATGTCTGTAGTCATATAGTCTTGTTTGGTCAATGATTCTTAAAAATATGAACTGAGAGCTGAGAGCTACTCTTTTTTTTTCTTTTTTGGTACCAGAGATTGAACTTGCAACCGCACACTTGCAAGGCAGGTGCTTATGCTGCTGAGCTAAATCCCCAGCCCCTGAGAGCTACTCTTTAGCACATGTTTAAACTGACCCACTTTCTGTATGTGAAAGTCTCCACACTTGCAAATAATTTCCATGAGAGGAAACAATATGGAAATAGTAACATTTTAAATAAATCTTTATATTTTAAAATTGCATTCATAAACATTTTGTCTTTCAAGAAACTCAACTGTACTCACTATATTGATAACAGTACTAGATGCAAAGAGCAAATAAAATGGAAAGAAAACCACTTTCCGTTAAGTTTAAAGTTGTGTAACTTTCATTTATAAGCAACATTAATGATGGGACAAAGACCAGTACAAGTGTCAGGTACATGTGGTATTGGTGAAGAATCAGGAAAACTGCATAAAATAAAAATAGTTTGAATCTTAAACATGTATACTTTCCATAAATAGAAAAAGAACTAAGGGACCTGTACTATTTAGCTGTCCTCTAGGTCACAAGCAAAGTCAAACTAAAGATAATACACTCAGGAAAAAATCCCATTCCTTTTTTCCCACACCTACTTCCAGCCTCTCAGGTGTCCTTTCCCCTTACCCTATGTTAAAGAATGTATTTACATGCTTCTGTGTATCTAATATCTGCATACAAAGTAATGAATATACAGGAAATCAATTTATAGTAAAACATTAAAAAGAGTTCAAGGCCCTTGTAATTGTGTACTCTAAGAGCTGTTAGAGAGCTATGTATTTTCATCCTAATACTTTATTGAATTCTCAATTTTTAAAAATCCCTGTGTTCTACATTTTAGGTGGTACTAAAAATCATACTTTGACTTACCCTTCAATTATATAAATATTTACTCCATGTCTGGTATTGTGATAAGCACCTAAACATTGCATTTCTTTATAACAACTCCATATAAAGTTACAATGCCTCTTTTACTGATGTGAACAATGGAAGTTCAAAGAGGTTAAATGCGTGCACAGGAGGCACATTGGTGCACCTAAGCACTAACATCTAATTCAGATATTCACAGCCACATTTTTCATAGCCACCTTGTTAACTTGTGATATAGCTGGAACATGACTCAGCAGCAAAGGGGAGCTGTCCATGCTAGTGGGAGCTGAAAAGTCCAAAATACTAGATTTGGGGATAAAAGAGCAGGGACAAGCAGAATACCTTTGGGGAAAAGTAGGAATGAAACTGAGCCTTGAGAAATTCAAGCCAGGGGCTGGTGCTTGGCAGGGGGTGGTGATGATAGCAGTGAGCGTAAACCTATAAAAGGTATTTTTAGTATATGTGCTGCCTAAGTGAGCACAACAAAAGGTATTTTTAGAGGCAAGGAATAGAGAAGTCCTACTAGAGCAGAAGGTTCATGGCTTACAGAATGACACTCTGTACTACAACCTCCAGCGAGGCAACTGGCACACAGAGCCCAGACAGAAACACAGAAATGTGCTATATGTTGCTGGGACGTAACAGATTTTATAACAGACGTTATTCCTGTGATGATGTTGCCTAAAACCTAGAGAGTAAGAGAGGAAGAGAAGAGGAGCATCTGGCAAAGCTCACAACATAGAAAACTTAGTATGGTACAAAAATTTCAATTTCTATCTGAGTTCTATGATAAAAATATGTTAAAAGTAAATCAAGATATGCTACATAATTAAGCATCTAAACAGAAGGGACAGGGATATTTATAAGAAAGAACATAGAATTTATAAACAAGTCCCCATTATTTGAATAATAACAAGCATAATTTAAAGTAATGGATGTGTATAATTTTTTTAACCAAAGGGCAATATTCAGAAAGGCACTAAAAATGAAGGTAAAATGCAAAATCATCTTAGGTAGGGTAATATAATAGCTACAATCTGAATTTTGTAAAATACATATAATTTTTGAAACAGTCAGATAGAACAGTGTTTCAACTGATTAAAAGACATTCATTACAGTGACTTGATAGCCAAATACTACTGATCAAGCAATTCTTGAAACAATAACTGTATGAAGGCCACCATGGCAAAAAGAAGACACTGAAAATTAGGTCCTATATTGATTTTTATTTCTACTCCTGAAACACTGAAGATATACAGGTACCCAAGAAGGAATCTGAGCTTCATTTGGTGGCTCAAGTAACACATCAACCATCAGGTGGGAACCTAGATTAAATGCTGTGTGTGTGTGTATATGCTTGTGGGTGTTCACAAACTGCCTTTGTCAAGCAAGTATACTCAACATTACTCATCTCTACATACTTGTACATCAGTTATATGAGAAGAAACATCGATGAAGGGAAACTATTTAGATATTTCTTCAGTTCCTAAAAGAATGAATACTTTACTTGGGAAAAAAACACTACCCCTAGCCCTAGACACCCTTAGGTGCTCCCTATTTCGTGCAGTCCTAGGATGCCTTAAAGGTGAATCGTTTCCTGATCTGGTCTCCTGGGTCACATATGATTTTTATAATTGATTACCTGAGACATGCTGGACAAATAAGATAACATAGCATTTTAAAAGTATTTTGATAAAAAATTTCCACAATATGTTCTTGAAACGTACTATTCAAAGTTTATCCTTATTGAAAAATTCTTCCTTTTTACTAAATTCCTGATGAAAAAGTCTAAATTGATCCCTTCCTCATTCTCAGTGGAAACAAATATGAGCTGTTTGAAATCTGTGGGGTAGGAGGAGATGTGGAGAGTGCTTCTTGGAGTCACCGTTCAGCTTTCTCTACTTTCAGCAGAGAAACAACACTTACTTTAATCTTCTTCACAACCTATTAATTCATTTGGTCATCCCACTTAATGCCTAGGAAATGTTATTCTTCTGTTTCCTTCCAAACACCCACTGCATCCTCTAATATTGTCATCATTGTAGGTCTGGCTAGTCAAAGGTGAGTGAATCCTGCAGGATCAGGTCAGAACTGAGACACACGGCAGTTACGGAGAACAAAAAAGAACAACTTACACCAGCACCTTCCCAGTCTCATCTTGAACAACACCAGTTTAGAAGTGCTCAATATAGCACAGAAATCAGGGAATCCTCACAAACTGGCTGATTGCTTCATCCAGGGGGATTGAGGCCAAGTGATACTTGTAGTTCCATGTTACTGTTCTCAGCTATTCCTTGACTGACTGAAAGGCAGGAGCAGATCAACCCATTTGTTTCCTGGATCCTAGGAGAGGAGATAGCCTTAAAGAATTTCTCTCAGAAGCCTTGGTTGCCTCTTGCATAAAATGAAGGTCAAGAAATGCATCTCAAAGACTTGTGATTATTAAATCACATGTGATAATGAATGTAAATTTCCCAGAGCCTAGAAAAAAGTGCAGGGAGTACTCTCCATGTCTCTTGAGAGTTATAGAATCTAAAACTAAACTTATGACTTCAACATTGACCTAAGAGCTTTAAAATCCTTTATTTCCAAGGTTCCTATTGATAAAGCATAAGGTTGTGATGATTTCTTTAACTGAAGTGCTTTGTTCTCCATTCTTAGTCTCCTCGTTCCAGGTCATTCCTCAGTTTTGTTTTTCTGTGACACGCAAAGTTCTCTTTGGATGGCTTTTGTTATTTCATTTTAAGAATGTATTTAAAGCCTACATTTGTCTATAGTGAGTCTTTCATTGAGTTTTTATTTAAGTTACAGGTATACTCACTGAATTCATATTAGAACTGCATGAAATGATCTAGTTTGTTGATTCTCTAACTTGAGTTCTTTACAACATAGAGAAAAAAGTTAAGAGAAAGCAACATGTAAGTGGCATAAAAATCTAACAAGAGATCATTATTCTTGCAAAAACCATCATTTTTCCATTGCTATTTTCCGATATAGGGAGCAAGTACACAGAGACAGTCCCTGTCATACCACTATCCCTACTTCTGAGGTTTGATAAACAATCAAAACCAGGAAGGTTGTGTCTAGCAAGAAGTTCATAAAAAGCACCCACAAACACACACACATGCATACACTCAATCAGTCAGTAAACTTTCATGTGCATTTTAATGATAATAGTCAGTGTTAGCACAAGTTCATGCCATACCAGTATAAACTGTTCTAGCTTTTTGGTTTAAAATTGTAATACTAATGTCATGTGTTGTTAGCATTATATTAGATTATGGTTATACTCTTTCACTCAAAATAATTTTTTTACTGTATATGGGACTCAACATAGTCTTTAGCTGACTGAGTTGACTGGGGTGAGGATTTAGAGAAAGTTTTTCAGAATTGCATTCTTACATGACAATATTTAGACACTGCATGAAGAAAATGTAGCAAATATACTGAGCAGCGGTCATAAGGTAGTGTGGAATCTGGGAGAAGGTGAGTGTCTTAGGAAACAAGGAAGTAAATTGTTTCAAGGATGACATGACTTTGAATGTAACTAACCGGTGAAAATGCAGACAAAGAACAGATCTGGGATGTGGCAAAAGGGAGATTATTAGTGACCTTGAAAACTGAAGATTTTGACTAGTGAAGATTCTGATACAATGACTATACATGTGTTCAAACTCTTTAAGATTATACATTAAATTCGTGCAAGTTTTTACACGCTAAATATACACCTCAATTTTAAAAATACAAAAAAAGGGCAATGGGAAACAAGAAGCAAATACACTGATGTAGGCAACTGCTGTTTCTGGGAATGCAAATAGTGAATGATACAATAACAAAAGTAGGACAATAAGCCCAAGCGTTTAAAAAAATTGACACCACTCTGAGTGATAAATTGATTATGCAAGGCACAGGGAACAATTCCAGGAAATAATTCCAGAATAGAAAAATGGTGATGGGATCTATGTCCTTGAGCAAAGGTTGGCTCTATCCTTAAGCTTTTCACATTTGCAATAGGAAGGGTGCCAAAGAATTTAACTGCCAATGAAAAGAGATTCATAGATATTGTAGTCAGTTAGTTTTTGTCTCTTTCTGTGTTCTTACTGAAATAGGAAATGAGACTCTCAGTTGAGGTAAAATGAAAGTGGAGTCAGTAGTTTGAAGATCTGAAAAGAGAAGAGTAAGATAAAATGATCATGTTAGAAACTAAGGGTAATGTAGTATAATTTTCTTGTACTATTGACTATGCCTTTTATTACATGAATGTTAATAAAACCAGTCAATAAGGTTATGAGTTTATTTCAGTTATGATTAAAATACTGAGTTATAGGCATGGAATAAGTAGCTGATGGGGTTTAACTAGCATTAGGGTTTTGTCAGGAAAGCACAAGAGAATTAAGCATTTGCAAAAGAATGAGAATGTAGCTGTGCTATGAGGCTAAGAGAAATATGAGGAAGGATGGAAGAAGAATTGGAAGGCAGTTAATTGAGTTTAAATTTTTAAGAGGTTGAAGAAATTCTGTGGTAAAGTGGTAGAATGTATAAGCTAGAATGATAACAGAAGCATACAGAGATTGGGATGCCTGACACCCAATTTAGAGATATTAAAAATAGCTGTCAAAACAAGGTCAAAACTATAATCATGGTAAAAGGTGGGCTGCAGGATGTCACTGGAGGGAAGAAGCTGAGGAACCTAACCATGAGGAAGTGGTACGGAATGTGTCATCCATGTGTGTACCAAAGTTCCCAGACTAGAAAGAAGGTAAGAATATAGAGGCTAAGGTGGGGGCTAAAGCCATCAATGAAATAAAGTGATGGAGAAATAGTCATGTAGTATTTTTTTCATTGATTTCTACAAATCCTTCTATTTCTGAGATGCATTTTATAATGAGAATGATGTAACGTAGGAATCGGACTACAGAGCACAAAGTGCCCATCCAAGCACCCTTTCAACAAAGAACGGTAGACTTGGACGCACCCTGATAGCTGTTCGTGGTCAGCTCATTTCTGACCTGTGCAGTGTTCAGTCTGCTTCGCACACAGGACATTCATGCAGATGTGACAGGGCTCAAAACCACCAGGAGTGTCCTCACTGAACCTGGTACCAGCTGAGACCAGCAGGGCTCCCTACCCCACTGTTCTGACTCCCCCATGACAATCTGGGACTCACTCTTCATCATGTAAGATAGACTGGCACTCATTCATCGCCCAAAACCTCTCTCACTGTGGACACCTTAGCGACGTTTCTCAATCCTTCATAGAGTAAATTATCTAAGTATGTGGATCACCCTTGAATCCACCCAGAGCTACCTTCAGTCCCAGTTACACTTACAAATCATTTAGCAACTTTGTCTTCCGTGTTTCCAGCAAGTAAGAAACCCTGATTACAGTTGCTGTTCTGGTACAGTGGCCTTGAACCTCTGCCGGTTGTTTCTGTACAGGGAATTATGGGGAGAGTGGAATGGACGCTTTCAAAGAGCTGGCTGCTCAGGAAGGCCTCTGCATCGCCCACTCGGACAAAATCTACAGCAACGCTGGCGAGAAGAGCTTCGACCGCCTTCTGCGCAAGCTCCGGGAGCGGCTTCCGAAGGCCAGGGTGGTGGTGTGCTTCTGCGAGGGCATGACGGTGCGGGGGCTGCTGAGCGCCATGCGGCGCCTTGGCGTGGTGGGCGAGTTCTCGCTCATCGGCAGGTAAATCTCTCTCTCCTCTTCCCTCCCCTTTTCTTACACCTGCATGATTGCTTTACACAAAACCAGATTTTTTGCATTCCAAAACGGGCAAGGCGCACAGTGCTGGGCCGAGCATTGCTTGTGGGCTTCATGGAGAGTGGGGAGATAGGCAGCTTCCTGAGGGACAGATTAGAGCAGCACCAGTGACAAGCTGACGAGATTTTCAGAAGAAAAGATGGGAAGTTCTTTGCAAGAGACGTCTTATCCAGGCAAAGGACCCTTTGCATTTACTTCCCCCACCTCCCAAGCGAAGGCTCATGTCTTCGTATTTCTCCAGCACGGAAATCTTAGTGGACATTGGTGGGTGGATGGGGCAGCAGTGAAAATGGTGAATCTATGTTAAGATGTGAAATTCAGCTAGTTGGCCAAGTGCCAGAGAAGACAGACTTGGCATCTGATGGCATAATCTCCTGTCACACTCCTGGACAGGCTCACTGTGAAGATTTCAGCCTGTGGTTTTTACAGTGCTGGGTTCTCAAGTCCTGCTCTCTTCTAGATTATATATACTTACCTGGGAAAAGCTTTTCAGTGTCATGTTATTTGCCATGGTTTTTTTTGACCCAAGGGGCATCTTGCATACTTTGCCACCTTCTAATATTGCATAAAAGAACTGCTCAGTTTTTACAAGGACCACACTGAATTTGTTTTCGTGAGAGCTCTACTGAGCCTCTACACTCCCACGCTCACCTCCAGGGTCCCAGTGCCTCCTCTCTTCTCCTCCACAGGCTGGGATACATCATGTTGAATTGTCTGAAAACCCTCCACAATGCACCCTCTTTCTTGGAAGCTGTGTAGTCTATTGTTGCCTTCTCAATGGACTTTCTCTTCTTTCCTGTGCTTGCAGTGAGGGCTTTGGTGGCTGTCTCAGTTTTGTCTCATTGCTGTGAAAAAATATTTTACACCTAAAGTTAAAGTCAGAAAGGTTTACTTAGCTCACAGTTGTAGAGGATTGCATAATCTACTGGCTTCAAGACCGGGTGGCTTGGCAGAAAGGCAAACTTTCGTATCAGTGGAAGACAGAAAAAGCAACAAGAGATGTTAGCAGTGTCTTTCTGCCCCTTTCTTTTATCCAGACAACCTGAATTTGGGTGGTACCAAACCAAGCAGTGGGCTGATTAAATCCCAGCATCACACACCCTATAGATTCCACTACCTCTGAAAAAGCCCTAAATCCACATGAGGCCTTGAGAGAACACCTAGACACAAACCACGACAGTGGCAGTAAGACTAATATCACATCTCAAATTAAAGGCATAAAATAGGTCAAAGACTTTTGAGTAGAAAGGAGGATGGAAATACAGACAGGTAAATAAAAGAAAAAAGGAGATGCTGTCTAGGAAGGAAGAGGTGTGGCAGCAAGGTCAATCTATAATTCAAGATTAAGAAAATTCTTGAATTTGGTGAGATTGACATACATATTTAACATGTTCAGAAAACTTCCTTTAAGAAGGAGTATTTAGCAAAGCAGTGATATTTCTTTAAGGAGTGAAAAGGATGTAAGCAGCATTGTTAAAGCATTACTTGGAATACTGTTCTTAATATATGCACTAGGACAGATGGTGCACATATATTCTGTCCTTTTGATTGCTTTTATAAAGTGATTGCTTTTATGAAGGTTGCTTTCTTTAAAAATCTTATGTTTATCATTTTGAAAACAACAATACTCTATTTTGCAGAACTTATCCTCCTTAAAATCCTATGAGGCTATATACTTTAGATCTGGAGATTTTGAACAGAAGTGATAAATATGTGGACTTTGGGGTATATAGATTGCCTAATTATGAAATATAATTATACAAATTGCTGTTGAGTTATTGGAGTGTAAAGAATTCATTCCAGCTTCATTATTTAAAAGCCAGGCAAGGACGATAATAGTGGCTCTTTCTTGCCTAATAATACAAGGTAACCGAACTGACAGAAGTATTTCCGAGATTCTCACATGTGCTTATTCATAAACAGGTTGCTACATATGATGCCTATTTTTTTAAAAATTCCTGTCTCCTCCACACCTGCTGTGTATTATGAACAATCCTAGGGATCTATTGTCTAAGAATACAGATCCCTGTACCAGTGTTTACAGTTACTGAAGCATGAAATCCTTGCCATGCCAAAGCTGTACCGTATTCTGTGCCAAGGTAAGGGGCTGTCTCTCTGTCTTCCTGAGCTATTTTCCATGAAGGTCTATAAAAGTATTGGCTTTTACAGTATTTCCATATCTTAAAGGATTTTGAGAGAGCATCCTTTTCATGGTATTTTGTTGTTGTTCACAGTTTTGTTTTACTTCTCCGTGACCCAGGAAAGAGGCCATAGGGAGCTGAGCTGGGACCAAGCCAAGTAGTAACACTACACATGTAGAATTAGACTTCCTTTTTCTTCAGGTGATGATTCATTGTTGTGTCTTACTCTCTTTTGGGGAGGATGAATTCTATCTTAAATTCTGCTTTGCCATTAATATTAATGGTTGTTTCATGGGATTGGTTCACCCATTTCAGGAAGATGTCCAGAATGGTTCCAGTTTAACCTCAGATTGCAGCTTTCAGCTCCTGTCAAATACATTTTCCTTTCCAAATGGCAAAGTCCTTTGAGGTCAAGTGTCATTGTTTATTTTCTATGCTGTGATTCTTATTGATGCCAGATTCACAAGAAGGCAGTAAGTAGATAGTGATGGCTGTCTATTCATAAGTCCTAGTATATATTGTAGTAGGAGATATTTCATTAAAAATACTTATAATTTCTTTAATAAAGACTTTGCCTCTTTTTATGACCCTTATTTTCCCATGTATTAAGAATGTTTGCTAGCACTACCATGAAAATATACCCAGACTTTGGACAGGTATTATTACCATTTTTACTATTCCCGTGCAGTCTAACCTAAGATTCTCTCTTTACTTTACCTATTGCAATAATTGCCTAATTGACTTTTACTCCATCTAGCCATCTGTTCTTAACTTTATAGGCAAAATTATCTGTTAAAAATTTAAGATGGATAACATTACTCCCTACCTTTTATGCTCAATGTCTTAAATGACTGCCAGTTTTTTTGATAACATAGTGCTTGGAAAGGCCACATATTCTGTCATTGGGATTGAGGTTCTTAAACAAGCTCCTTGACTTAACATTATGGTTACCTCCTAATAAACCTGTCATAAGTTGAAAATATCATTTAATCAGAAATTCACTGAATATACCTAGCCTACCAAATATGGTAACCTCATAACACAGTTTTGATTTCTTACCTTGATACAGTGTGACTAACTGGGAGAATTATTGTACCACATACTGCTAGCCTTAAAAAGATCAAAACTTTAAAATCCAAGTATAGTTTCTAATGAATATGTCACCTTTCAGCATCATAAAGCTTAAAATAAATTTAAAAATTGAAGCATTGTCAGTTGAAAAATGTCCATACTAGAATAATAAACTCTAATGATAAAAAGCCAGCATTTTAAAAAGGAAATGCTACTAAATAATAACACATTTATGCTATAATTAATGAGTGTGGGATAATGGAAAATCAAAACAAAGCAAAATAAGGCATTGACCAGGGGTTCTCGCTTGGCCATGCAGAAATCACATGGTCTTATTTATTGAATGATTTATTTCTGAGCCTTTTTTCCTATAAAAATAAAATATCTGGCTCCAGATCATCTTTTAGAGATGAATTTTTTCACAGTCACAGAATTTACAATATCAAAAAGCCATCAAATGTATTTGCAGATTTATTTTCTCTAATGTTAGTCATTAATTTGGACTGATCAGTTTACATTTCCCCCTTAGTCACTTTGCCAAACCCTGCATTCACTGAGTAGACTGATTGTTTCAATCTGTGGTCCTGGAATCTATCTAGCAGGCTCATAGGAAAACCAACCTCTGACTTTGGACAAACTGCCATAATAGTCTCACCAAGGAAGTCAACTAGTCATTTCTTCTTGGCTCTACTACATTGTCATTTTTCTTGAAAGAGTTAAAGACATCACATGACAGCATCAGATATACACCCATAATTACAACAGCAGAACTTACAATAGCTAAGTCTTGGAAGTGGCCTATGTGTCTGTCAACAGGTGACCGGACAAAGAAAATTTGTTTCCTGTACACAAAGGAGCGCTACTATGCCACAGAGAAGGATAAACTGGAACCATTTGTAGGAAAATGGATGTACCTCGAGACCATAATTTTAAGTGAACTAAGACATGCAGACAAACATACTTGATTTCTCTTATATGAGAAACAAAAAATCAGTACATTATAGAACAAATTAAAAGCTAATAGGAAACAGGGACAGAAATGTTTTGCAAAAGGGAAGGGGACAAAGAGTTGGAGGGAGGAAGGATAGAAGACAGTGGAAAGGAATAACAAAAGAATTAAAATGTATTATACACATGTATCAACTCCCCACAAAGAATGTAACATACTGGGAACATGTAGTAAAATCATTGCCATTTTTATTGTTTTTGTTTTGAAATTTGATTTAAAGAGAAAAAAACAGAAAAAAGGGTAGCAACAATACAAAATTTCAAAGAAAAAAAGAAAAGAAACAAAACACTAACAAATCACTACTTGATGAATTACATACTGCATTCTTGGAAATAGTTGTTCAAGTTACAAAATTAAAACATATGAAGTAGACATTCAAACAGTGAGACTGTTAACAGTTCTGGTCCACGATCTAACAAAAACAGTAATATGGTCATCCATCTTAAACATACATGCAGTTATATACTCTAGAGCACTTTCTTTTCCTCTCTTTTTTATACTAGCAATTATACATTTTGGGTTTTATTATTCCTACATTTCTTATTACTTTTTACACTAGAAACACAATGTGATATTTATAAATATGCTTCTTATTTATTTCACTAATGAGGATAGTCTAAAGTTGTCTCCATTTCCCTATGAAGGCCTGAAGATCATCCTTCTTCATAGATAAGTAATATTCCATTGTATAAAATAACCACATCTTTTTCATCCACTCTGCGGTTGATGGGCATCTTGGTTGTTTCCAAGATTTAGCTATTACAAATTGTGCTGCTGTGAACATGGGTACACATATATCACTGTGATATGACCTTTTCAGTTTTTCTGGGAAAATACCAAGGAGGGAAATAGCTGGGTTGAATGGAGCTTCCAGTCCCAGTCTTCTTGAGAATTCTACATACTGATTTCCAGAGTGGTTCACCAGTCTACACTCCCACCAACAGTAGAGCAGTGTTCCTTTTTCCCCAGAGCCTCGCCAACATTTGTTATCAGTTGATTTCTTGATGGCAGCTATTTTTTCCAGAGTGAGATGAAATCTCAATGTTATTTTAATTAGCATTTCTCGAATGACCAGCGATGGTGAACATTTCTTCATGTATTTATTTGCCATTTGTATATCTTCATCTGAGAACTGTGTGTTCATCTCAGATGCCCATTTTTGGAGAGGGTCTTTAAATTTGGGGGGTGGGTTTGAGGTTTTTCAATTCCTTATATGTTCTTGATATAAGTCCTTTGTCTGAGGGGTTGCTGGCTAAAATTCTTTCCCATTCTGTGTGTTTTCTTTCCATTCTGTTGTTGATTTCTTTTGAAGTACAGAAACTTTTCAATAATATGAGATCCTAGTTGTTGATTCTACTACCTCTAGTAGTCTTTTAATGGAGTTTTTTGGGTCTTCTATATAGAGTATCATGCCGTCTGCACATAGTGATAATTTAACTTCTTCCTTTCCTATCTTTATTCCTTTTATTTTTCTCTCTTGTCTGATTTCCCTGGCTAATGTTTCCAGAACTATATTGAATAGGAGTGGTGATAGTGGACATCCTTGTCTTGTTCCTGGTTTTAAAGTGAAAGCTTTCAGTTTTTGCCCATTTAGTATAATGTTGGCTATCGGTTTGTCATAGATGGCCTTTATAAGTTTGATTTAGACACTGTGTATTCCAAGTATACGAAGGGTTTTTATCATGAACATGTGTTGGACCACATCAAAAGCTTTTTCTGCATCTATTGAGATGATCATGTGGTTTTGTTTTTGGCTCTGTTCATGTCGTGTATCACATTTATTGATTTGCATATGTTAAACCATCCCAGCATACCTGGAGCGAACCCCACTTGGTAATGATGTATAATCTTCTTGATGATTTGTTGCATTCTATTTGCCACTACTTATTGAGAATCTTTGCATCTATGTTCATTAGTGAGATTGGCCTATACTTCTCCTTTTTGGTTGGGTCTTTCTCTGGTTTTGGTATGAGAGTAATACTTGTCTCCAGGAATGATTTAGGGAGGATTTCTTTCTTTTCAATTTCATTGAAGAGTTTAAAGAGTATTGGCATCAAATCTTCTCTAAATTTCTTGTTGAATTCAGCTGTGAATCAATCAGGACCTGGGATTTTCTTTGTTGGTAAGTTTTTAATTACATTTTCAATTTCAATAGATGATACTGGGTTATTCAAGATTGCTGTATATTCTTGATTAAGCATTGGTAGTTCATATATTTCTAGAAATCGGTCCATTTCCTCTGTGTTTTCCACTCTATGTGAGTAGAAATTTTCAAAGCAGGTATTCACGATCATTTGAATTTCCATGGGATCTGTGGTAATTTCCCCCTTTTCAGTCCTTATTGTGTGAATTTGGGTTTTTTTCTTTCTTTTTCTTGATAAGGTTAGCTAGAGGTTTGTCAATTTTGTTTATTCTCTCAGAAACCAGCTTTTTGATTCATTAACACTTTGTATTTTTTTTTTTTTTAGTTTCAATTGCATTGATTTCTGCTCTAATCTTTACAATTTCCTCTCTTCTATGAGCTTTGGGTTTAACTTGCTCTTCTTTTTCTAGAAGCTTGATATGAAGCATTAGGTTGTTTATTTGTGCTCGTTCTGTTTTCTTGATATGAGAATATATTGCTATATATTTCCCTCTTAAGGCTGCTTTCATTGCATCCCACAGATTACAGAATGTTGTTTCTGCATTTTCATTGAACTGTAGGTATTGCTTTATTTCTTCCTCAATTTCCTCTGTAGCACAGTGGTTGTTCAAAAGATTGTTATGTAATTTCCACATATTTATGCATGTTTCACAATTTCTTTTGCCATTAATTTCCAATTTCAGTGCACTATGGTCAGATATTATTCATGGAATAATTTTGTTTTGCATTTTTAAAAAATTTTATTTAGAAAGAAAAAAAACAATCAAACAGAACAGAAAAAAGGGTAACACCAATACAGAATTCCAAAGGAAAAAAAGAAAAGTAAAAAAAAAAAACCCACTAAGAAATCCCTAGTTGATGCATGGGATAATTTCAATACCTTTGCATCGACTTAAGAATGTTTTATGGGAATAATATATGGTCTATTTTGGAGAATGTCCCATGCACAGCTGAGAAGAATGTGTATTCTGATGTGGTTGGGTGGAACACTCTGTAAACATCTACTAAGTCCAATTGTTCGCAGGTATGATTCCGTTCTATTATTTCTTTGCTGACTTTTTGTCTAGTTGATCTATCTCTTTATGACAATGGGCTATTAAGGTCCCCTGTTGTAATTGTCTTCCTGTGTATTTGGTTTTTCATGTCCATTAGTATCTGTCTTATATAGTTGGGTGCTCCTGTGTTTGGTGCATATATATTTATAATTGTTAGTTCTTCCTCTTAGATTTTTCCAATTACAAATATGTAGTGACCTTCTTTGACATTTTTAACCATTTTAAGTTTCAAGTTCACATTTGTCTGCAAATAGAATAGTTACCCCTGCTTTTTTCTGGGTTCCTGTTGCATGGAATACTGTTTTCAATCCTTTGACTTTTAATCTATGAGTTTCATTTTGGGTCAGATGTGTTTCTTCCATACAGTATATTGTGGAATCATGTTGCTAGATCCATTCTGTCAACCTATTTCTTTTGATAAGTGAATTGATGCCATTTACATTTATGGATATCACTGATATGTACTGGTTCGACTTTGCCATGTTATGTTCCAGTTGTTTGTTTACTGCTTTTCCCCCTTGTTTAAGGGTTTGTCCTACCTGGCAGTTTCTTTCTGTTGTTGTTCTGGGGATTGTGGTCATTTTTATCTCTTTGTAGTATGTCTTTCAATACTCTTTCTAGGGTTGGTTTGGTGGATGTGAATTTCTTCAGTTGTTCTTTGTTGTGGAAGTATCTTCTTTCTCCATTAAATTTGAATGAAAGTTTTGCTGGGTACATCAGTCTGGGTTGAAAGTTGTTTTCTTTCAGGGCTTGAAATATCTCACTCCAAGCTCGTCTTGACTTGAGGGTTTGTACTGAAAAGTCTGCAGTGAGTCTAATGGGCTTTCCTGGATAGGTGACTTGTGTCTTTTCTCTAACAGCTTTTAGTATTCTGTTTTTATTTTGTATGTCTGAGATCTTAATTATTATGTTCCTAGGTGTCTAGATTATGTGTCTAGATTTATGTTGGTTGTGACTGGTTGGCATTCTATATGCCTCACTTATTTGCATATCAGATTTTTTCTCCATGTTTGGAAAATTTTTTGCTATGCCTTCTGTGAATATTTTAGTTACGTCATTTGCATTGAATCTTGTGTCTTCACTAACGCTTATTATTCTTATATTGTTGCTCTTGGCATCTACTTGAAGGTTCTGGATTGTCATTTTATACTGCTTTGTTATCCTTTCATGATCACTAATGCAATCCTGTCCTCAAGGTCAGAAATCCTATCCTCATCTTCATTTAAATGGTTTTGCATGCTTTGCGTAGAATTTTTTGTTTCTTTGATGTCTGTTTGAGTTTGTTTCATGAATTCTGCTTTCCGTATTGTTCTTTCACGGCTTCAATCAGTTTCCCATGCTCCTGTAATTTTTTCTCTATTTCTTCTTTAGCTGTGCTCAGCAACTCCTTTACTAAGGTTGTTACTTCTATCTTTACATGGGAGAGTACTTCTAATTTGATTTCCTCTATGACCTCATGGAGTTTTTTTTTTTAATTTCATTTGCTATTTTTTCATAGATTTCTGTTGTGTTACATTTGGAGTCCTCTATTTTAATGTCTCCTGTACTTGCTCATGGTGGACTAGATGTTTGAGATTGCATTTTGCTTTTTCATTTTGCCATTTTCTCCTTTCGAGTTATTCTTTGGTTCTTTGGAACTGCAAATGTCAACTGTTGGTAGTATGTATCTTGGGGGCATAATGTAAAGTTAATGTTTGTCCAATTGCTGGTCCCACAATGAATAGCTGGGCCAGTCACCTGACTTCCTGCTGCAGGGCCTGTTGGGTGAGTCCTGTATTCTTCCTGGGCTGAAAATCCTAGAAGTATTGATGTAGGTCAGCTTTTAGTTCCTGCTAGTACTTTATCTGCAGGTTATTCCAGGTCATCAAATATCCCTGTCTATAGTGTTTTTGTCAGCTGAGGCTCTACTGTGTCCCTATTGTGTTCCTGTGTGTCTCATAAGCTTTTTGATTTTCTTCAAGTTGGGGGAGTCCTTCTCAGCACACTCCTCACTCTGCCTGATGTTTTCTGTGTGTAGGAAGGGGTCACTCTCACTCTTGTCAGACTCAGCAAGGTCTTATAGTTAGCTGGAGGGAGCTTTACTACTGGCCCTATTTACCCACTGTACATCTCTATTTTAGGGGCATAGTCTCCACACTGACTGGAGCCAGCTGAGATCTTCTGTTTTGGTGAGACAGTCACTTAATCTCCCTTCAAGCTAACACAGATTATCCACTGCCGTCCAAGGTTTGCCTGGGTGCGAAGTTCCAGTTTTGCCCCGTGAGCTGTGATTCCACCTGAGCAAGTGGTCAGGGCCTGGGGCTGGATTCTGGGCCCTGATTGCTGCTTGGAATTCGCTGGGCAAGGCCCGGTTAGGCACGCTGGTCCCTCTCATCCATTGCCATTTTTAGATGCTTCTCAGAATTATGATCAGATCCACAATAATTTTAATGATGGTAATGATACAGTTACAGTTAATGTCTAAGACTTACTATAAAACTGGCATTATTCTTAGCATTTTTATTATAAACCACTTAACTGTCACTACCATGTAATAAAATAGGTAGTGATATTCTGCCCAGTTGACATATGGAGAAGTAAAGTGACTTCTATAGAAGGGTCACAGAGCCAGAGCTGTGATTTGAACTTCATACTGAGGATTTAGAATTTGTGCTCTTAATCAGTAAGTCAGCCTGTTTGCCAAGCTATGATTGTTGTGTTTAAGAAATGTTATCATTAACCTTAATTTACTTTCAGTTTTCTCTTTCTTTTAGAAATTTATTTCATTGTTTAGATTCACTTTGGGAAAATTAGCTGAAGTATCTTTTATAGGTTTTGAAGAAAATTCTTTTACATTGCTGCTATTCTTGATTTCTTTGAATCTTTTTTTTTATTTTCCAGTATTTTAAGTGATGACACAGTAAAGGAACATTTATCCCCTTTGTCTGAAAAATAGGAGCAGGTTAGGTTTGCTAATCATAAAATCCCAGCTTGCCTGGTACATCATAGCTGAGTCTCAGCTGCAGATCCCTAGTGGAGACTTCAGCCTGCTAAAGACACACTGCTCTCTCAGGATGAGCAGGGGCCTCTGGCTTTGTTCCTCTGCCTAGTGCTGGCATTTGTCCTAGACCTCTGCTCGGGTGCTCTCATCATCGGAAGGCCTCACAGTACGTGTGTGTTCTACCTTGTTAAGAGTCTCTGATTAAACGTACTGTACTAAGTGTACAGTGCTTATTCATTTGTTCATTAGTTCCTTTTATTGGATTATGCCTGTAATTCTTATTTCTCCATTATCCAAAATAAACCTCTGGTAGAGATAGTGAGGTCAATAACCTTCTGTTTTATGCCTCTCCCTAGTAAATCCTGCCCAATCAAGTTATAAGTACAGTATATAGTTCTTCCATTTCACACATTTGCTCTTGATTGGTATTTGCTGTTTGATTTATCATCTGTCCCATTTGATGATCTTCTCACCTGTTAGAATACCTATCATTTGTCGCTGCAGAGGGATACCAACCCCTGTCCTTAATCTAAAACTTGATCCAAGAAAACACAAACACCATGTTTCTTAGTTAAAAGCCCAATAATCACATTAATTATACATTAAAGAAGTAGTTGGAGCACTGCTATTGCTTTATTCAGAAGGATGGCTAATTTTTTATGTTAAAATGAATGAAACACATGACCTCAACACCCTTGCAATTTGATATATAACAGGGTTGTGTTTCCATACACTTTCTAAAATGAAAAGTTATTTTAGGCTTCCGCTTTCCACTATGGAAAAAAATAGGAGGAAAACTTTTTTGGCTTTCAGACAAAATTGCTGAGGATAAGTGTTTTAAGATAAATGTGAATGTTCAGTGAAGCCTCACATCATCAATATGGATTATAATCAGAAGTCCAGCCAGGGCCGTCGGAACATTTCCTGATGTGCAGTGGTTAGTATGCACAGATATATAATCTGGTCTTTTATTGGCTTAGAAGGACAGAAAATAATCACATATCTGTTGATGGTCTGTGCTTGCATTGAACCACTCCTGTTCTGAAGACAGATTAATAATAAAGTTTTAGGAATGATTATTGTGCTAGAAAAAGATTGAGCTATGTGTGCTAGGGTTGGAGACAGGATTTAGTATAGAATACATTAAAAATCAACATTCTTTGTAAGACATTGATATACATTTTGAGCATAGATGTAAGCTACAGAAATGTTCAAGATTTCTACAATGATTGGAAAGTGACTCACTTCCATTATAATGGATAATGATTAATCATGTTTCAAATAGCAGACACTGAAAACTGAAAGAATCCACTTTCATGGTCTGTCTCTACTTGCTTTCAAGATATTAAATATATTGAAGAAAAGGGTTTGAGGTATCTTCTTTATCTATAAAGCAGTCATTATAATTCAGTCCGTTTTGTCTTTGAGGCTAATAAGAGACAATGGAAATTTATCATAGTATCTATCCAATAGTTCAAATGGTAGTCTTTTTCCTAACTGGCTGCACACAGAATCAGTGAGGATGCTTAAAAATCCTGGATCTCAGTAGAATTTCTTGGGTACAAGATTGGATCATCTTCTTGTTAAATCTCTGATGAGTTAGCTGCAGAATCACTACTTTGGGATGCTTAGTTGAACACTTTGTACTCAGACAACATTCACTAGGAATGACTTGCTTTCAACATATTTGAAAGAGAAGACAAAATGAAAATTGAACTCAACTGTATGTTATTCTCTGTTTATTTCTGTTTTTAATTTTTTTTGAAATTTGCTTCTCTTCCAAACTTTTGTTTTAAGGTAAAGATACATCTGAGAATAGCGGTAATTGATACCAGTAATAGTAACACTAAACACTTAAACACCATTGGTGACTTTGCTTGTCTTCCTGTGTTCCTGTCTTTTGCTCAAACTGATCTGCTGACCTGTCCCTTGAAAATGGCCACATTCCAGTTTTCAGACTAATTGAGATGTGGAAGAGGAGACATTTAATCAATCATATCACGGGCAGCTCTGAGTCTGCAGTTGCTCAGGGATGACCCAGGAAAGGAGATAATGCTTTCTTGCTAATTATCTTAATTGAGGGCTGGTGACTGAGTTGGTCTTAATGTTAGTTACTGTCTGCAGCTGCGTAAATGTCCATATACCATAAATGTAGGGAGATTTTAAAAAACATATGATTCTTGGGTTCCACCTCCTTCAACACTGATTCATAATACCTGGAGTGGGACTGAATAATTTACATGTACTTCTCAATTCAGTTATTGGAATTCATCAGTTTTAAGTGTTTAGTTTGTTGAATTTCTATAGTGATATAAGCACTTTAGTGATCTTGATAGAGGACATTTACATCACTGCCGAGCTCTCCT
Source organism: Dolichotis patagonum (assembly GCA_004027295.1). Taxonomy (NCBI): domain Eukaryota; kingdom Metazoa; phylum Chordata; class Mammalia; order Rodentia; family Caviidae; genus Dolichotis; species Dolichotis patagonum. The sequence goes on from PVJX010003133.1 coordinate 53,975, forward strand.
CTGTGCTTCTCTCTAGCTTTTCCTCCCCAGGCCTGGAAAGAGGAAACCAGTGGTCTGCTTCCTGTCATTATACTTCTAAAATTTCATGTAGAGAAAATCATCTAGAATGCAGTCTTTTGTGTCTGAGATTTTTAATTGGCAAACACATTTGAGATTCACCCATGCTGTTGTATGTATTCCTAGTTTCTTCTTTATTGTTGAGTAACATTCAGTGGTATGAATATATCCAATTTCCTTATCCACGCAACTGGTAATGGACATTTAAATTTTTTGACATTGTAACTATTGTGAATAATGCTGCTTCTATGAACATTCATGTACATAACTAGCATGGAGTCACATGTTCAGTTCTCTTAGGCCAAATCTAGAGGTGAGGTTATGGATCATAAATGCATGTTTAACTTTATAAGTTGCTTTATAAAATGCCTACTTTCTAAAGGCTATACAATTTTTCAATTATACCAGCAATATATAAGTGTTCCAAATGCTCCACTCCTCCACCAAAATATTATTGTCAGTCATTTTACTTTTAGCTCTTCCAGTGGGTGTAAAGTGACATCAGTTTGTGTTTTTAATTTGCATTTTACTAATGACTGGTAACATTAAAGATTTTATGTACTTGTTTGCCATTTTAATATCTTCTTGGTGAAATATCTTATACATACTTATTTCCATTTGTCATTGAGTTGTCTTATTGTTAGAGAGCTGTGAAGTTCTTTATAATATTTGAAGATAATTCATTTAACATATATGAGGTGTGACTGAAACTAAAGTAAATATTTAAACTTTTTAAAAAAGTTACAGTAAAAGACACATTGTCGTGAATCCTGCTCAAAGCCATCTTGCTATCTTTGAACACACATATCCCACTGTTCTCACCATGTTCTGCAGCAGTTCTGAAAGTCATGAATACTTTTAGGTGAACTATCATAGCTGCCTCAATGTCCTGAACATCAAGATTCAAAACATTTATTGTTCATGGTCATTTTGGCACTAGGGAAGAGCCCGAAGTCAGCCCATGCCAGATCCAGAGAACAAGATGTATAGAGACACACTACAATTCTTCACGAGTCTGCTTTCCAGTGGATGGAACTTGGCAGCAGCATTTATTATACTTTCTATTGCACCTCTAAAGACAGTGATGAAAGAGGACTTCCAGAACTGCTTCAGTAAGGGGCAAGGATGGTGGGATAAGTGTGTTGGAATGCAGGAGGTGTATTTTATAGGTTATTAGCGGCAAAGAATATTCTAAAAAGATTTTTTATTAGTATATGTTTGCAGTACATAATGATTACACTCATTGTAGGGAACTGATACATGTACATAACAAATCTCAGTCCTTTTTTTCTCCTACCCCTCCTAGTTTTGTCAATATGGGATTCATTTATTTATAAGCCCTTATAAAGTTAATTATCATACATACAGATTAAAAATCAGGTTAATAGTCCAAAAACATAAAACACTTAAAGAGTTATACTAAACAAAGATGGACTTTTAGATATATTGTTCATACTGAATTATGAAAACTTTTCTCTTCTTTCCTTTATCTCTATTATATTTCACTTTATTTATATACTGAGATTTTATAGAAATGAAGCCATGCAATATTTAAGCTTGTGTTTGATTTACTTTACTTAACAATATAGTCTCAAGGGAGTATTTGTTTTCCTAAAAATGACTTATTTATTCTTTATGTCAGGGTGGTACTCCATTGTATATAAATACTACAATTGCTTTTTTATTTTATGAAAAAACTCCATAAAATTTCATAATCAAATAATAAGAAAATAGGAAAAATTTTTACACTGTATATTGTTAGCTTCAAATTAGTTACTCAAAGTATAAGACATAGACCAAAAAGATTTTTTTATAAAAAAGAAACATGATAACACAAAATTTTCTTTTCAGTGAACTAAGATAAATTAGTAGTATAAGTGAAACCAATGAGCATATATATTGAAATATTTTTGAAACAATGGAATTGTATTTTGGGGATATTTGAACTCCTTGCTTCCTAATATATATATATATATATATATATATATATATATATATATATATATATATATATGAAATACACATACTATTTGAGCTTATGTGTCTGAGTTATTTCACTAATATTATGTTTTCCAGGTGCATCCATTTTCCTATGAATGACTCAAGCTTGTCTTTCTTTATGGCAGTGTGGCCCTCCGTTATACATAAATTCTACATTTTATTTATTTATTCAACTGTTCATTGTACCTTTTATTGTAATAAACTTTTTTTTTTTTTTTTTTTTTGGTACCGGGGATGGAACTCACAACCTTGCGCTTGCCAGGCAGGCGCTTAAGCCACTGAGCTAAATCCCCGGCCCTGTAATAAACTTTTAAAAACTTATTCTTTATATATTTTGATCATAGATATATGTATATATTCTCTATATATGTATCTGAAATTTTAATTTTGTTAATTGTGCATAAAACTGATGAAATCTTTCTACTTCTGACAAAGTAGAACAATCAGATTCTTCTTTTATGGTATGATTTTTGTTTATTTGCTCCAATATCATTTATATTTTTCTGAAAATTTTATCATTTTTGTCCTAAAATTAAGTGTATGATTCATGTTACTAAATTTTTGAGATAAGGATGACATTTCTATTCATACCCAGTTGCTCCAGAACATTTCATTGAAAGGACTATTATTTCCTCATTGATATAAGTTGCTATATGTTGAAAACAGTTGAATATTTTTGTTTATCAAGACAGGATGTTGCTCTGTAGTGCAGGCTGGCCTTGAACTAACTATGTCACCCAGGCTGGCCTTGAACTTGTGGTGATCCTCTTGCCTCAGCTTCCCAAGTGCTGGGATTACAGGCATATGACATCACATCCAGATGGCAAACAGTTGAATATTTATCTATCTCCTTCCTAGGTTTCCCCTCCCTGCTGTGAAACCTAGAGACCATCACACACAGTCATATGGGTAACTAGGTCATCTCTTAGTTTTAATTTTCTGAGAAATGATACATGTAGTTTTTTTCTGGAATTGACATGTGTAGGTCCACATGTCTTTGTAATTTTCTATCATATTTCCTTATTTTAGGTTATTTGAAATTCCATTTTACCTGTATTTCTGGCTTACTTTCTCTGACCTGTGATTTTACTTGCAGCTAAGTAATTTCTCTTAATTAAAAAAACTCCCTGCTATAGAATTTTATGTTGATATTGTATTATACTCTTTTTTTTTATTGGTACCAGGGATGTATTATACTCTTAATACTTCAAATATATGACTTGCAAGTACATTCACTTATATAATTTCTGATGAGAAATCTTCTGTAATTCTTACCTTTGTTGTTGTAGAATACTGATTATCTCAGATTGCTTTTAAGTATGTTTCCTTATGAGTAACATTCAGTAATTTGATTATGGTAGTCTTTATCTGATTTTCCTTTTATTTATGTGGCAGGAGTTTCTTGATCTTTTTAGATAAGGGAACTTACAAAATTTTAAAATCAAATTTGAAAAATCAATGGTCATTATTTCCTCAAATTTTATTTCAGACTTTATTATACTTTTCTTACTATCTGAAATGTCAATGAAACGTGCATTTGACTGCTTGCTGTTTCTACACAGGGAAACTGTTTCCTTGTAAATTAAATCCACTATTGAGAAGACTTTTCATTATGTTTATTATACTTTTCAATTCCAGTATTTCCTTTTTGTTCTTCTTTTCTATAACTTCTATTTCTTAATTGATATTTTTATTAGTTAGATTGTCATCATATCAACATTTATTTCTTTATAGTTTTCTTAGATTTTTGAATTTCTATAACTACTTTGAAATCTTTATGATAGCTGACATCTAGTCTGTATCGCAGGCATTTATTATGTTTCTTTTTTAAATGTGTGAGTCACAGTTTTCTGTTTCTTTGACTATCTTACCAGTTTTTATACCCTGAGATACTCATTCAGAGTTCTAGTTCTAGTCAATAGCAGATGTATTCACATATTTCAAGAATTTAATCTCTTTCTCTGAGCTCCTTAGAGATAATCTTGTTATCTGTACATTTTAAAACAGTCCTGAACTTTGAAAAAAATACACCTGATATTCCAGTTTAGTCATTTTTACACTTTTCTCAGTAGTAGTAATTTTCTCCTTGGACAGGTATATTACCTAGAAATTGTCTTAGGCAATTTTCCCCCAACAACTTCAAAGATTTATGACAATACTGCATGATAACTAGGGAGTGTCACTTCAAGAATTTTAGGATTTATATATTTTTTCTAATAAGGAAATATATATTTTCCTTCTTTGCTTATTGAATATATAACACATTGAATACTTACTAACATTCTTTCTCTTTGGAGATTGCAAATCTAGTTAAAAGCACAAGAGAGCTAGAATGGCAAAAATGGTCTCAAAGAGTGACTTTCTTTTATGTTTGCTGGAGAAAAGTTTATAAATTGTTAAGTCAGTGTAATGATTTTGGTTACTACATCTGATTGGAAAAAAATATTTTGCTATAAAATCATTTCATGAAGCTTATAACTTTCAAAGGATAACAAAGAATTTACTAACCATGTTTCTTTCAGGTTATTAAATTAGGGATGTTTACACTTGTGTCCTTAAGTCTTTCTGGAAAAAGAAGAAGGTGTTTGCTAAGCCTAAAATTCTGTTAAAAAAAAAGAAGCAGGTCTTGGACGTGCAAATAGTTTTCACGTAAATTCTTTTGTGTGCAGATTCACTCTGGTTGCTGCTCCCACATGTCTGGTTCTTGCTTACTGTTTGCTGGAGTTACAGGTTTCTTGCCACATAAGCCCCTCTGAGGGGCAGCTCATATAGATTTTTGTAACCTAATTCTGCAGGTGATATTTTGTTCCTGTCTCATATCTTACTTATCAGAGTAAAGCACTAAGCCCACCGGTTCAAGGGGGGAGAGGGCTTCTCCAAGGGAATGAGTACCAAGCGGCAGGATTCCCTTTGAAGATATCTATTACAGCAGTTTAAACAGAATCACAGCACTAAGCATTGCAGTTCACTTCCTCTAGATAAATGAATTTAGGTTTGTCATTTTGAGGTTATGCTATGAGGTTAAAGCAGGAATCAGGAAGACTTTACATGGCACCTTTGGAGGACGTGACTATCTTCTGCTAGCACTACCATTTGAGTTTTCCCAGATTTTTAATAGATTCTCATCAAAACCTTTGCTTTCTCTAATAACCACCAACTTAAAAAGCTTCAGCAAGGCCTGCCACCAATTTATTTAAAACTACATGGGTAGATGCTGGATTTATTGTTTTATATGTAGGGTCATGAGTAGTAGCATAGTAAAAATAGGAACATTGTACTTTGTAGAAGTTGGTTTGACTTTCTAGAGTTTTCTCCAAAATTGTAAATAGTAAAAATACAATACAAAGAAGTAAGTATAAATGCAAAAATCCATCTCAGAAGTTCTAAATATTCTCTTCTGGCTAATTATAAATTTTTCTTTTTAAAGTCAGTAATTGGAGTATTCAAGTCTTTGAACCCTACTTCTATGTTGAAATAACATATGAATGGTGTCCTTTTGGTAGGTAGAAAAGGCTTAAGGCCTGTTTCATAGATTACATGGTATACATTACATTAGATTTTTAAAAATACAATGGTCACGTTTCTCAGGCGAGACTATAACTCTTGGTTTATCTAAATTTATAAAATAGCACTGTTGCATTTAAAAAATTCCTTTAACACTCTCTTCTTATTTGTAAAGGAAGGTAGTAATGTGTAAGTATGGCATATATCTCATCAATTTTGGGAGAAGTACCAGGGATCGAACACATTACTGCATGCTTGCAAGGCAGCTGCTTATGCTACTGAACTAAATCCTCAGCTCATTGATTATTTTGATGATTTAATTATATAATGTAAGCATGATAACATAAAGTCTTGGCTGAGCTCTTTGTTTAATCCCTAAAGGCCATATAACAGTGCCTGGCACTTAGTATTCAGTTCATATCTGATATAAAATATATGTCCAAGTAAGCACTTGACACAAAATAAATGTGATTATATGTTCAACAGGAAAATAGATTTCTGTAAGAGTCAGCAAGAATTCTTTAACTGGAAATAGTCAAGCAGAAAGTAACAGAATCATTTCTCAGGTATAGGAGGGGAGAAATATGTGAAATGATTTATTTGTTTTCATGACTTTGAATCGTAAAATTCAGTTGCTCTTTTATAATCGATGAATTAATACACCTACTTCTATTTGAGGACTGAAGAACATAACTATAATTTGAATATCTCTCCATGAGCTTCTCTGGACAAGTAGAATAAAGATAGGCTCAGAGATCTTGACCTCTGTAATTCTGATTTACCTCAGTTGGTTCTACCTCTTCTGGAATCAATAGCTCAAATTTCTTGAAAAAATCCTGTGCATTTTCATTCAAGATAATTTAAATATTTTAGTTCATTCAGATTTTCTAAGCAGCAATCGTATTATATCTACTGTATATCAGAGTAGTTAATTGATTCAGTAAACTCTTAGATGATTCAAATTTTAAATGATTATTTCTCTAAATTCCCAATAAATTAGGTCAAATGATTATTCTAACAGAAGAGTTTTGAATAGCAGCTATAACAGAAATACTGAGATTTTAACCCTAGCGTCCCTGTTGATGCTAATAGAGCTAGAGTAAGTTATTTACCCTTTCTTCAGTGTAGTGCCACGTTAGCATGTACCATGTTTAGCTCTTGTAACCTACACGATTATAATGGAATTTAAGAGCAGAACAGGACATGTCATTAGAATGATACACGTTATTTGTTTAGTCTTATATTATTGAATGGAATCAGACTGAGGTTTGTTCTGTAAGCATTATGTAGTTGGCCTCAAACTTGATTTTTTTAAACTGAGCACTAAAAAAGATGCAATCAAGTGAGTCTTCTACATGTGACCTTTAGACCATTGTTCCTATATGTGTTTTCCCATCTTGACCTGGTGCAGTAACAAGAACCGACACGTATTCCAAGTAACTTTCTTGACAACCCACAGCAGCCTAGAATAGAGTAAAAATTAGACTCTCTTCATTCTCTCTGTTTAGTATGTTCTGAAAATAGTTTGTAAGAATCAAATTTTATATCTTCCTGTGATACTATTAATGGATGCTATTAAATGTGTATTTTTTATTTTAAAGAAATTAAAAACAATAAAAACAATATAGGATTTCTTAAATGTGTATTTTAAGTATTTGAATTTGATTTTTTGTTGTAGCTCAATGTATATATTTCTTCCAATGCTTAATATTCCTAAGCTTCTAGTATTCAGTTTCACAATTTTTATATCACTAAATTTTAGCATTGATGTATTTTTCATTATTTTAATTTATGTATCTTATAAGTGGTATTTTGAAAAATGAATTCCATTCTTTTCTCAGTTATCGTTACTTGCATCTCATCTTTTCAATTACTGAATTTACTTCGCAGCTCCTCTTGATAAATGCATTATTAAAATTATTACTTGGCCATTTCTTGTCTCTGCCTTGAAAAATGTGTTTTGAAGCAGAGTTGTAGCCATATAGGCAGCACCTAATTTCCCTTAGTATTAACATCTTATATTCAGAAGTTTCATTTGTTAGAATTAGCAAATCAATACTGATACTTTATTGTTAATGAAAATGTGTATCAGTTCTTCATTCAGATCTTCTTAGTGTCTAGTTCTTGTCTATTTTCCATTCCAGGATACCCTATTACACACATTTGTCATATCTCATTAGATTCATCTTATTGTGACAGTTTCCACATCTTCCTTGGTTTTAATAACCTCAACTGTTCTGGGGAGTATTGGTCAGGTATTTTATAGAATGTCCCTCTACTAGAATTTGTCTGAGATTTTTTTCTCATGCACAAAATTAGAATATCTATTTTGGGGACTAAGACCACTGAGGGAAAATAGCATTCCCATCACATCAGATCAACATCCTGTATTACTGTTGATAAATAAGATGACCTTAAACACTTGCTTTTTCTATTTTTAAAAGCAATTTGCTCACCTGAAGACTCACTTGAATACCAAGTGTCTATGCAGATATGTGTGTGCCATGCACACATGCGCACGGGTAACAATCAAGATGAGCTGAGTAGCTGATATCCCTGTGATTAATGTAATGCCAATAGTCCACTGAGAAGCTGGAGAGTGACAGTGGCAGTGGAGAGCATAAATTTAGTGCCTTGGAGGAGAATCCTATAAAAAATAATAAAAAGTGGTTATGTTCTACATATGTGGAATCATTTTCCTGGAAGTAATTCCTTTTCAGATATGAAATAGAGTACCAAACTGCTATAGAATCTCAAGTATGCAAGTGGAAAGAAAGGAATATATTAAAGAAAAAGACCAACACGCTCATGTACCCAGGACTTCTCTAGACTAACACTTGAGAGCTCGACCTGGACCTAAGGCAGCACCGCTAATTTCAGGATCCCATTGTCTGCAATGAAGTGTTTGCCTTCAACAGGCCAAGGCTTGATGGGATTTGCTGAGCAATTTCATGGTTTCAGCTAAACTCTTGGGGGAAGAAGTGGACTGGTGCATGTATTGTCAATAGGTGGAACACAGCATGTTTCCACCAGAGGAAATTGAAGACAGAGTGACCTTTGCTTAAACTGTACAGAATCAGACTAATGCCCAGAATTAGAATTTAGAACCCTCAATTTTTCTATTTATTCATTTTACTTTATGAGAGTTTTTGAAAAAGTCCATGAAATATTTATGTTTTCTGTCATTTTTAAATGTTTTAATCATTTTCATTTTATACACATATTAATTTTAATAATATAGGACAAAATTATACAAGGACTTTGATAGATTTTGTTATTGCTTATGTTAGATGTTTATGTTAGATTTTCCAAAGTAGTATGTTTAGTTATTTTATTTTATTTTATTTTGTACTGTGTTTTTGGTACTGGAAATCAAACTCATGACCTCGCACTTGCTAGGCAGGAACTGTGCCACTGAGCCACATCTCCAGCCCCTGTATTTATTTTAATTGATTATGAAAGGCAAAATTAATCTGTGGTTTATTTCTACTAATTATATTTCTACTAATTATTTTACAAGAGGGAAATTGGTCTCACTGATTCTTATAATATGAAGTTATGCTTACAGGGGTTATCATTTTTTAACAGCATATAAAACAGATATGTGTGTATCCCTTACATACAAATCCAGTTAGATCTTAGGAATTCTTAGGGGTATTATATGACATATAACATATGCTGTATATGGTAGTAACTGATGAAATATTTTTCTACCCATTCTATTTAAGAAAGGACTAATAGTCTTTTCTGTTTCTGTCTTAAATAAGATTTGCAAATTTTATCATTTTCACTCTTTAAATCAAAATAGACTATAGCAAGAAAATGTCATGATCTTATATTTTATTCAAAATGTTTTTCTTCAGAGGATTTTTAGTAGCTTCTTATTGTTTACCCTTTCCAATCCATAGTCTAATTGCTCTTTTAGCACACTGCACTTCAGGTTTAAAATGATCTTACGAAGGTTCTCTATTATGTGATCTGAAGCAAAATTAAGTACTGTGCAAGAACTCACTTTCAATGAATGCTTTTAAAAAGGAAACCCTTCTATGCTCTAGGCATAATGGCAGAAGATAAGATCTTAGTTTTGCTAGAAATAACCTTGCCTTAGTCCATTTCTTGTTACCATAGTAAAATACTGGAAGCTGAGTCACTGATGAAGAAAAGGAATTTATTTAGCCCAAGTTCTAGATGTACAAGAGTATTCCACTGCATATGTGCTCAGCTTCTGCTGAAGCCTCATTCTGCATTACAACATAGTGAAGAGGAGGAAAGGGGAAAAGAGTGTGTACAGAAGGCATTTGTGGGAGACCAAAGTGTTGTACCAGATCACTTTATGGTAACCTGTTCTCATCAGAGCTAATTTAATCTCAAAGAATAACGAGTCCTTTAGAAAGACATTAATTCACTCATGGGGGCAAGTTCCTTGTAATTCTCAATGTCTCTTAAGGCCCCCACCAACTCTCGGTGTTAATATATTGGGGAGCAAATCTCAACATGAATTTTGGTGGGAAACAATTCATATTCAAATCATAGCAAATCTTAATGTGTTGTTACACTTAAAACCTTAGGGTTATAAGCTATGTAATTACTGGAGAACATGATCTGAGGAGCAAAGAAAGGGATGGCACCATTGTCATTGCCCGTTATCCAAGGATAGTTTGTAATGGCACACCTCAGGTACACAAATAGATGTGCAACACACATGAATAACAAGTGCATTTCAGCAAGGGATTGCAGTGAATACAGAATGAACTCCCAAGGAGAGTAGGAAACTTGAAATGTTCACACATAACTTGCCACCTCTTAAAAAAAACCAAAACAAAGCAAAAAATCCACAAACTCTCCAAAGAGGAATGGTGAGAAATGAAGTGTTGGAGGCACTGAATAATGAAGGCTTTGTGATAACTTCAGTTCACTAAACAAAATATGTCTTATGTCATCCTCTTAACATATGAACATATCCAAGATTATGAAGAAAGCCAAAAATAACCTCCAGTCTTCAAGTGAGAGGATTGAAAAAAAGGAGATATATATATATATTCTGAATTCATCACCATGTTGAGCAGAAGTTCACTTTGCCATGATTACTGTTGGATTCTCAGTATAGCTATAGTGCTACACTGCAAAGACATTGCTGAGTGTCTTTAGATGGAAGAGTTTCAGCACAGAACTGCATAAGGGGAGAATGTTGGAAATGTATAGGTTGTTTCAAAATGTCATTATACTTGAAACTGTCAATTTCTTGCTTCTGCAAAACCAATTAACAAATACCGTAGTTTTGTCTCTTTCATCTTTGTTAACTGCACTGAGGACTAAATTGTGAATCTAGTTCCAGGTGAGCAGAGGAGATGAATATATTTTGGGTCATGATGGTTGACAAAGAAAATCAATATGTAATCATTTTTCAATACAAGTTGTTAAACAAAAGCAGGAAGGTAGGAATGTAGTTAGAGGATACAAGATTGTTTTAGGAGTACAGTATAATAGAATTATCGAGGTAGAAAGAAATCAATAAAAAGGAAAAGTGGAATGGGGTAGTTATTTTGGTCTTAAAAATGCAGTAGATGATTGTGCCAAATATTTCCATAACTTACACAAGGAGCTTCCATTTAATTGATGATTAAGCAAATGGATATGCACAATGATTGATTTATTTTGCTGTTAGAAATTGAAACCTTTTGAACCACATCTCATTTGCATAGGCTGCACCTTAAATTTTTATCTATGGCAAACCACAAAGTTTTACCATACAGGATTTTCAAATTGACCGGTTTCATTAATGAGCAGAAAGACAAGAAATTTGATTACTAGAATATTTTTTTCTCTACCAAATTGTGTCTGCCTGATAAAATGCAGCTAGAATTCTCTTTAATAGAATTTCCAAAGGACAGGTGGATGAAACTTTTCCTCTTCTGAATTTTCCTTGATTGCAAGACAGCCAATTTCATCCCTCAGTTCTCCCTTAGTCAGTTACAGCTGTCCATGCCACATTATCTGAATTGGAAATACGCTTTCAAAATCATTCATTTTCATGTCATATTAGGAGAACAGGAAACTCTAATGGTGATAATTACTTGTCCTTTCTTGCTGTTCTTCAAATCCAAATACTAAGCAAACTACAGAAATGTGGCTTAAACTTTTGGATTTTCAATGCAGGCTCCATTCTCAGAAAGTCTCTGTAGATTATTTAAATGGATGGCCATCCCTAACATTGCATATTTGCATATCATTTTTTCTCTAGAGCAGAATGAGACTTTAGTAGTTTGCAATGTGTAACCATCATGCATACTAGAGATTAAGTCAATACATCATCCCACTTTAATCTTTCTGAAAAGAGACACTAATCAATGACCAAATATCCTAGACAAAACAAATACCAATATTTCCCTGTAAAACTGGTAATGAAAATACCCATTTTGTCATTTTAATTGGAGTATGAGTTTGGTTATTACAGTAGAAAGAAAATAAGCAATTAATTTGAATATATGCAGTTCAGGGGTGAGAGTGCTGAGGCGATCCATCAGGTCCTTCATAGATTTATGTTTCTTTTAATTTGTTGCCCATCATCTTCTCTGCTATTATTCTCATCAATAACAGCCAAAATGGATTATCTATATCATCATGTTCCAGTCATTGAAAAGAAAAAAGGAATAAGTGATAACTCCTTTTTTTGAAGACATGGAAATTTTACAAATATATCATTTCTTCTTATATACCATTGGTAAAACTTTGTTCAAATGCCATATTTAGCTTCATGATAGACAGAAAAGTTCATTCTTTTACCTAGTTGATCGTGAGTTACTTTTAGGAACTTTCACTGGTTAACAAGGAGGGGGTGGATTTTGTGAGATAGCTACCATTTTATGCCCCATGTCGTAGCTCTTAGGGTTAAACTGAGCATCAGATGAAGTGGTTAGTGGAGGAATGACAGAATGGTAGATTGTGAGACAGTAAAAATGGCGTGGCTAGTCTTAGAATTACCTCCTAGTACTGGTGGGAACAAGTTCAATGTCCTTAAACAAACCCTTGCTATCTATAAAAAGAGACCTGAACTAACTGATCTCATTGTTCCCTTTTGATGGTTTGTGTATAATCTTAAAATTGCTTTTGGGCCCTTTAAAAGTAACTCTGCGATCCTCATGTAGGGCCTTTGTGCCTTGACTGATTGCCTGGTGTTAGCTTTTCTAATTCTGTCACATTCCTTTCTTTTAGTCTCTTGATGTTGGTAGTCCTAATTTCTGTGCTGGGTTCTTCTATCACCTGCTTATGGCCTAAATACTCACATTTTGATAAATTCTTTGTATAATTTTTGTAAAGATGAGAACACAGTTGAAAATGAGAAGCTATACCTCAGGTAGTATGGCAGTAATCAGGACACTTCGTCTGGAAATCACAGTTGGAGTGGGCAATTAAGTAGGTCTCCTCCCCACTGAGAACCCTGAAGCATTGTAAATGTAGGACCTGGAACATTGCTGGATTTAGCCAGAAATTCAGTATTAAAATGGGTCACTTCAGTCATATAATAGCACTTGACAGATAAAAAATGTTTAATAGGATTATCATAAATCTTGAGCTCGGCTTGGACATTTAGCTGTTATCTTGTTTTAAACCGGTTTGAAAGGTACAGGAGGGAGACAGTTTTGATAATAGATTCTTTGAATCAGAAGAAAATGTTAAGGTTCCTTCACTCAATTTTTCCCTCCAAAACAGAACTTCTCTCCAATTTCCCAAATGTGTTTATTCTATTTTTCTTAGGTGGGAAATATGTACCTATCGGAGACAATCTCTTGTTCTAGTGTTTACGATACTGAGAAATTCTCCTATTGAGAAGCGATTTTTAATTTTTTTCTTTTTGGTTTTCTATTACCTATGTGTGGATGATCTCAGCTGAGCTTCATGGAATGCAATGAGAATTGATTCAGTCACATTCTAGACTCAGACATTATCTGACAATAAAATGCATATCTGAATTCAGTTCCATCTGTCAAATGTATTGAGTCCTGTTGCAAGCAAAAGGCTGATCCCCTGTAGCTATGTGTCTTCCATGGTTGGCTAGGTGATGCTATGCTGCAATAATAATAATAGTAATAATAATAATAATAATAATGATAATGATAAAACAATCTTAGAACCTTTTGGGTTTAAATTCCGGCAAAATATATTTATTTCCCATGTTATATGTCATCTTAAATTTGCTTATTGATGTCCTCAAGCTTGATGAAGACTTCCCAATGTGAAAGGTTGCTGGAAATCGATGTTTAACTAGAACACTTCCCTTAAAAACTTTCAGTCAAGAAAGATAATAGCTTGCATTCACATAGCACTGGCTAAGCCTCCTTATAGAGAAAGGAAGTGCAATACCACCATGCATCTGAAAGTGGAAATGTTCAGAAATATTCATTCCTCAAGAAATACTAATGAAAAATCATAATATTGGTCACTTTAAAATGGTCAGTTTAATTTTATTCTCATGCGCACAATACAGTCACTTCCTCCCAAAAGAGATCATCCAAAGTTTTAATACAAAGACAGCATAAATCTCATACACCACATTATCTACATAATAAACAGTACCCTATATCATGTCTGGTGTACTCCTTTTTGTCTGGAAGCATATAAATTAAAAAATATAAGTTAACTTCCAACAGTCAAATATACACTGGCCAAATTAGAGTACAATAGCTTCAACAAATACTCCAGTTTGCAAAGTGAATAATAAAAGATATATAGCCAATAACAGTCTGGTTCAGAGCAATTCTGCTTCCCTACAGAGCCATGGTTAGCTTATCTTCAGGTTGGAAAAATTCCTTGTGTGCACCCTGGCTATACTACCTGAGATGAGCTCCTTAGTCCCTTTTTCGTTCTGGCTCTATGAGAGATTCATTGCTGTAATCCTTTGTAGGAACATCTGAGAAATGGGTGCTGAAGACTGTAACTTTTTTTCAGCCCTGAGAAAATTTCTAAATCCACTGTTTACAGACGGTTGAGAGGTTAAGGGTTGATTTAAGTGTCAATCAAAGCCATTCTCTTTTGATCCACGCTGGTGATTTGAAATGGCAGCAAAACTGTGAACAGTTTGTGGGTGTCTTATGTACTGGATTCCAAACAGCACATTGTGTTAGCAGTCCCACCCACAGTTCTTTGTAAAACATAGCTCTCAAGGCAGCTTTATATTCTGAGTCTGTGAATCTCTAAATCTTGCTTCATTGTAGACAGCTTGAATCTACTGAGCTTGCAGGAAGGCCACATCATTAAGTTCCATTTCTCTGGGATGTACACTTTAATTAGGTCTCATGCCAAGACACCTTAATTCAGTCACAGCTGTATATTTGTACTAGTGCAAAGGTCATGGTCTTAGTTTGATCTCTGCTGTAAGAGTAAGTTTAACTTGGCCTTCATTGCTCAATGACCATGAATTTTATCTTTTGCTGTTGAGGCTGGGAAGAAGTTGGAAAGCAGTCTGTATGTTCCTGAATTCAGGGTTTCTTTCGATTTCTTTTTCAGTTTTTATTGCAAGCCAGTTCATTTCTTCTGAGAAATTTCAGCCAAAGGCTACTAGGATATGCCAAAATTATTATTTCTCTAACCTCTTCCCTGGGAATATGGAGCATGGTGTACATGATCTTCCTGTCAGTTTATTATAGGTAACAATTTTACTAGATGTTTTCCCACTGTTTAACAGATAATAATTTTTCCCCAAGTTAATGTCTAGTTACTAAGCCAGTACCGTATAATGTAGTGTTTTTTTGTTTGTTTCGTTGTTGTTGTTCCAGCTGCCTCTTTTTCTTGAACAGTTGTCTACATAAGTCAAAATGTTCTAGATAGTTATCTGGTAACAAGCACAACATTAAAGTGGTATAAACAACAATGGTTTATTTATTCTTCACATGATATGTATATTGGGTTTTAGAGATTACACAAGAGTATTCTCACTTGAGAATGTGAGGAAGGTTTAATATTTTGAACACTACTCAGTATTTTGGAAAGAGGAAGGAAAGTCTGTAGACTATTGCTCATAAATAAAATGTCAGTTATATTTACATTTCATTGGTAAACAAGTAACATGGGTATATCAAGCACAATGAAGTGCAATAGTACTACCAGTATATGCCTAGAAGGAGAACAGAAAATTTAATTATCAGTATTAACCATGACTCTGCTCCTTTTAATCTCTGTCAAAAAATTGACAACTTGTGTTTTAAGTCCAGGAGTCTGAGACTTTGGGTATACTAGCTTATGCACAAATAACCTCTGAATATGATTTAATTATTCAAATTTTACAGAGATAGTGTATATTAATCAACTAGCCGTGATAAAATGCTCATATAATACCTACTAAATTTGGAATGAATAAAAAATAAATCTTTTGCAAAATACCAAAAACTCTGCCTCAGTAATTATTTATTTATTAGGGATAGAATATATTTTATTTTTCAAATGGAGAAATTCATGACTTGTATCATAAAGTCTTTGATCAAGTATAGTATGCTTCCAATTTTCCCTTTACTTGAGAATGATTTATGCATTTGTTAAGATGCAATTTAAGGGACTTAGGGTTTTATTAATATGTCCACAAAAAAGATTGTATTCTTTTGAAAGAATCATAATGCCCAGTAGTGTACCAAGTAGTTGGGAGACAGAGATGTACTTTATCTACAACAATAAGCACTAATTTTTTTTTTAGATTTTAATTTAATTTTATTTTAAGGAAAAAAAAACAAACAATGAATCAATTTACAAAACAAGTTAGTAAGACAATTACAATAGCTGATACATTGTGTATTTTTGTCTGCCTAATAGTTATTCAGAGTACAGGATATAGGCATGATATTTTGTATAAACAATATTATCACAAAACATTCTTTTCAAGGAACAGAGAGAAGCTAGTAATATAGCTAGCTTAACTATCTTGTTAACAAGACATTTTCCAAAACAAGATAATATGACATTAACAGTGATTACCAATTTCCCTTTTTAGGAGTTTCCTCCCCTATCACTTTCATACTATCTATTTTGCTTTTTGGATTCTAGTCGTTCAGTTTTTTATGCTAAAGAGATAGCTCGGTGTTCACCCAGAAGAGTTCAAACCATTTCACCGGTAAGCGAGATCTCCAGTTGCATCCATTTACCTGCAAGATCTTCAAGATTATCCTACCTTATAGTTGGGTAGCTTTTCATTATATGAAAATACCGTATCTTTTTTATCCATTCTGTGGTTGATGGGCAAATTATCATTCCTTTTTTTCTGATCTCCTGTTGTGTGGAACAATTGTTTTGTCTCCTTTGATTTTCAGTCTATGAATTCCCTTTTGAGTTAAATGTGTTGTTTGCATATAGTATACTATGGATATTGTTTCTTGATCCATTATCCCTGTTTCTTTTTATTGGTGAGTTGAGACCATCTACATTAATGGTTACAACTGGCATGTAAGTAGCCCTCTACTCACCTTCATTCAATTGCCTCTCCTGTTTAGTGATCCTCTTCTGATGCTGTTTCTGGAACCATGATCATCTTTATTTCTCTCTCTAGAATATCCTTCATCATTTTCTGTAGGGTTAGTTTGGTGGTAATGAATTCCTTCAGTTATTCTTTTTCATGGAAGTATCTTATTTTTCCATCAATTTTGAAGGATAGCTTTGTAGGGTACATCAATCTGGGTTGGTAGTGGTTTTCTTTCAAGATTTGAAACACGTCACTGCAAATTCTTCTTGACTTGATGGCTTGTGTTGAAAAGTCTGTGGTGATTCTGATTGGTTTTTCTTTATAGGCAATCTGTTTCTTTTCTTTAACAGTTTTTAATATTCTGTTCTTATTTTGCATTTCTGGGATCTTGATTATCATATGTCTGGGTCTATATTTAGTTTGGTTATGGCTAGTTGGTGTTCTATATGCCCCACTTATCTGCATGCCAGATCCATTTCCCATGTTTGAGAAGTTTTCTGCTATTACTTCTATAAATAATCTTTTTATTTCATTTGTGTTGATTACACTTTTTTGCTGATACCTATCACTCTTAAGTTATTTTTCTGTGAGTCATCTTGCAGCTGTTCAACTGTTATTTCCTGGTTCCTTGTTATTTTTAATAGATCTTTCCTTTCATGATTGCTATCTGTGATTCTGCTTTCAAGGTCTGAGAGTCTATCTTCAGTCTCTTTCAAGTGGTTTTGCCAGCTGTTGATTGACTTTTTAATTTCCTGGATATATCTTTGAATCTGTTTCATGCATTGTAATTCCTTCTTACATTGTTTGTTTAAGGCTTCAATCACTTTCCTGTGCTCCTCTTTTTTTATCTTTGTCTTCTTTAGATATATTCAGAAATTCTTTCATTATGCTTGAGATTTCTTCATTTACCTGAGACATTTATTTCTGATCTGATTACTTTTACAGTCTCATGAAGTTGTTTCTTTACTTCAGGTGCTATCCTCTCAGCAATTTCAAGTGTGTGACTTCCATTTTCTTCCATGACTATATCTCTCAGACTTGTTTTGTGTGGGCTGGAGGTCTGAGACTGCCTTTTGCTCCTTTGTCTTGATATTCTCCTGGGTTTCTGCCAACAAGCCAGTTGTAGAGTCCTAGGCACTTCCCATGTGGGCTTCTCCTCTGTGGTGTAGGAGAATGGCACAGTCACTTGTGTCTCTCTGACTCCAGGTTCCCAGGAAGTTAGCAGGGTGTGGAGCAGCCTTCTCCAAACCTGTCCAGCTACACAGAGGCTTCCCCAGTGGCCAGGGGTGCACAGTGGGGGGCTGCTTTTCCTCTCAGCCTGTGTGTCTATACTGGGACTCCCCCAATGATGGCAGGGACACAGAAATGTGTTGGTCTGATTCTCCTGGTAGGTGCTGGTTGCCTGCAGGAAGCAAGGGTCTCCATTGGCAGCCTCCAAGCACATGAGACTTACCTGGCTGCATCTCCTTTCTTGCATTGGCTGCCTGTAGGAAGCAAGTCTTCCGATGGTAGCAGAGGCACATATGGGTGGATCTGGCTGTGTCTCAGTTTGTTTTGGAACAGTTACTTCCCAATTCACAATGTCTATCATGCATTTTGGATCCTATTTACTTGTTTAGTTACTTAACACTAGTGAGACAATATGAGTTTTTTTTTTTTTTTTTTTTTGTACTGGGGATCAAACTCATGACCTTTTGCTTGCCAGGCAGGCACTTAAGCCACTGGGCTAAATCCCCAGGCCGACAATATGAGTTTTACACATATGTGCCTGATTTATTTCACTTATGAATATGATCTTAACTATATGATTCAATTTAATTAAAGTATGATTTATATTCACTAAAAAGGAAGAAAATAGTCACAACAGCTAGACACAAAAAGTATATTTGATTAACTATTTTGTTGTAAAAATCTCAATAAAATAAAACAAGACCAAAAAAAAAAGCAATAAATAGGTGCACAGAGTTGTTGGAAATAATTTTCTATAATTAGTAAAAGCAACCAAACAAACATAACAACCTTTGGAGTCTAGTAGGATAGCTGTACTTATCATTTTTATTCTTATTTTAGTGTTAACAAAAATATCTCAGAACAAAATGCTTGGTTGGTACAATAGCAAGTCTTCTATCTACATACAACACTTTCTTTGTAAAACCAAAGTCCAGCTCTGCACATAATTGCCATAGTCATTCAGAGTGTTTGAGTAAGAGATTAGAGTGGTCACTGGTCACATAATTAACAGAGATCTTAAGAACCCCTGTAGTCACTGTACCACCAAGAGCCCTGATACAGTCTTTCCCCCAGTTTCCTTTCCTGCAGACATCTTTTCTTTCAGTCATATTCTGCATCCCACCGCTGAATCAATCTTTCTGAAAATCCTTCTTTGTCCATAGCAGACTGAGACACAAATGGCTTTGATTCTTCTTGTTTATAGAATAAAATCCAGAGGTTTTATAGTAGCTTTCATGATTCCTCCCAGTCTTTACAATAATTTCCTTTTGCTTCCAAGAGAAAAGCAACTCTCCTTTTGCAGTTTTCCAGGGTGACACAGACATCTCCATTCTGAAATCTTCCTGCTATGGAAATCAGAACCTATGGTAGGTGACTCTTCATGAATATCCCCATGAATAGAGTTCTATCCTTAAAATTTGGTGTTATAGCTTTTTACTTTCTTCATGCCAATAACTCCTACATGTATACATTCTGTTTTTGCAAAAAGGTGCAATTATCAAGTAATGAAATGGCTTAATGAGCCAAAAGCATATCTTTTAAAAAATTTATCACAAGACCAAGCTTATAGTTAAGTACTAAAGAGGGATTAGTTCATTAACCAGGAATCATTGGTATAGTCTCTATTTCCTGGAAATTCATAAATGAGTTTTATAATGAGATATCCACTTTAGCTTTCATTCTCTAAAACCAGGAATTCCTTTTAATAATACTGTATGTATTGCCTTATTTCCACTTAACAACAACAATGATAAAACCTTACTTCAATATTTTTTAGAGGTTTTACTTCTTAATTGGGTAACACCAAACTTGTTATTTATAAATGAGAGTTGGACTCTCTTTTGGCATATTTAAAAGATAGATTAAACTTCCATATTCACTAATTAACAGATCAAAGAAAGAGCAAATACTGACTTTTAGAAAGACTCCATTGACTAATGTGATGGTATCTTACCTGATGAGAACTACTGCTCTAACTCTTAGAACTACTGCTCTAACTACTGCTCTATATTTCCCATGATGTGAAGAAATTAAACTAATATGGAACATTTGTTACAACTTTCAACTTCCTTCTTCAAACTATATTTCACAGAGTAGTTCATAATGTATTGGCTTTAGGTATAAAGTATTGGTAGTTCAGTAACTGACTCCTCCGTCAGACATGAGTCTGTCTCACCACCATTCTACAGCTCTTTACAATGTGCTTTACAAACTACTTGAAATAGAAATATCCAGTGGTTTTGTGAATATGTAAATTTTTTGGCTCTACCATAGACTTACTTATTTTCATTTTTACTAGTATTTGGAAAATGCTTGTCATAGTTTACCCTTCTCGTTGTTGAGACAAAATACCCAGTGCCCAAAGTTAAGGGAAGAAAGGATTATTTGGCCCACAGTTTGTAGAGGTTCCAGACTGTAGTCGGCTGGTGCCAAGGCAGGGTGGCTTGGCAGACAAGCATCATGGAGGACAATGTTTATGGTCAGTAGAATGTAGCAAAGCAAGCAAGGTGCCTTAGCAGTTTCTTTCTCCCTCTTTTATACTATATCGACACTACCAGAGTTGAGGTGGTGCCAAAGCAATCAATGGACTAATTTAGTAATCACCCAGCCTTAACCCTAGCTTCACACATTCTAGATCCAATCACCACTGAAAAAGGCCCACCTATGAGGGGACATTGAGACACAAACCATAACACCCTTGTACACTGTTGTGAACTGTTCGATGATGTAATCAGACATATCAATCATAGTAAACCTAAATCATAAAGTTGTTTTGAAAACTCAGGAGAGAATTGGTAAAGAATGAATAATTGCAGCACCTTTATTTAATTTGGTCATTATATAACTTCAGGCATAGCCAAACTTACAAATGATTCAAAATCCCATTGTTTAATGAGACAGAAACTTGAATCTCTCTCACTTCAGAGGACAGAGGTGAGGGGTTCAAGGCCACAGTGTAATTGTGAGATCATCCAGAGACATGGGATGGAGACTTGTTCCTGTCACCTGCACACGTGGCTTCCTTCTCTCAGGTCAGGGTGATCTCCCCAGGAGGTGGGAGTGGCAGGCAAGGGAGTGGTCTAGCTCACTTTTGGTGACTTACTGACATGTGCTTAGTGTTTGTACACTCACAACTCATTGTTGTTTGAATTGTATCAGTTACTTCTTTATGTAATCTGTGATTCTATTGGAAAAATAACTTGATCTGGTATACGTTTCTTCTGCCAAAGCCATTCCAATTGTTCTATGAGCTTTCCTTTGAGTCCCTATATGTAATCATCTGCTTTACTTTTTCAGGAATGTAGTTCACTGTGTGGGTTGCCTGAGTTTGCTTCTTCTGTCCCTTTTGAAGAACAGCACTCAATGCCCTGCTTTCTCCACTTTCCAAAGGCCTCCTCTGTGCTTTCTTTGTACTGGGGGAGCTTGTGGCTCCATAGCATCTCCTGCCCACTCCAGAGTGTCAAGAACCTATATTAAAGATGTTATGTTGGTTTGCTTATGTTCAGCCATTGCATAAGTCTCTTTTCTCTGGCTTTTCTCCTTGCGTCTTATCACATTTTTCATTTGTCCATTGAACATTCAGTTGTTGAAAATGTAGGCTATCCAAAACTGCTGTACTAGGATTTAAGAATGGAGAGATTGTCTCTTCCTATAAAGTGTCTATAATGTAGCCATGGAGATCGAAGTTATATCAACATGTACAATGAGTGTTAAATTTAGAATGTAAATAAGCCCAGTGATGTACTACTCAGCTATAAAGAAGGATAAATGAGAGGCTTTTATAGGTAAATGGATGCAACTTGAGACCATACTCATAAGTGAAATAAATCAGACTTGCATGTGTAAATATTGTAGTCACTCTCATGTAAAAAACTGAAAGAGTAAATATGATCCAAAATGTACAATAGCTGTTTTGAAAGTGAAAGAGGAAGAAACTACTCAAAAGAAAAGAAAAGAAAGTGGAAGAGGATGAAACTACTCAAAAGAAAAAAGATGAAGGAAAGGAGAAAAGACAGAAGGGAAAAATGACATATCTCTATTTCTATTTATATCTACATATGATGGATAATTATACTACTAATCTCTGTCAGTTCATCAAAAAGAATGGTTTGTGCTTTCATTGTTTGATCAGTTTTTCATGCCTGTATTTTGTAATCTGAGCAACTACTTTGAAGATTACAATATGCAATATATTAGCCATTGCTAATCTCCTATTATTTTGTTTCAAAATTCTGTATCATCAGTTTTATTCTTATTTGTTTTAAACTTAAAAAATAAGCATAATGGAATCACTTCAAGTTTGTTAAATGACAAATTCAAAGATGTTGCTTCTTCATTGTTGATTTTTGGAGTAAATGACATTATTTTATTGCTTTTCCTATCTCACTTAAATAAAGAACCTTTTCCATTAAGTTTTGCTAGCTCTTAAATGGTAATACCCTTGATCTGGTTCCTGTACATGTGGACTAGTTTCCTTTTCTCCTTAGTGACCTGCCCTGCTTTCTACTCTGTGAGATTCAGAAGGGTTTTTTTTTTTTTTAGCCTTTCACAGCTCTGTGTTGGGCCAGTAACATGCTGCTGCTCTTCCTTTCTGTCCAATTCCTGTAGAAATTCCTATTCTGATTTTTAACCTAAGTATAAATTCAATGCAGTGCATGATCTGACTCTGTGAACTGTCTTCCCCCTGAAATATTCTTCCATCTGAATGCTTATTGTAGGTGCCTGAAACTCTGGAACTTTAGGCTGCCCAGCAAAATTAAAGATGCTTTCATAACATTGTCGTGATACTTTTCATGTTAGAGGCCTTTGTAGGTCTCAAAATCATTTATGCTTCTCTCATTTTATTAAAGATAAACTGATCTAAGTGAAATAGAAGATTTGATTCAGTGTTATGGCTCCTAGAAGATAGTATTTAAACCCAAATGTTCTGAATTTGGGCTTCATGATCCTACTGTATTCTCTGTATAGGAAATATTTTGGCTCTTTCATGTAAGCTTATATTCTCTGTGAAAATTTTCTTCATCTTTCACTAGGTTTCCACTAGTAAACCTTCCCTAAATATTTATTCTTCTAATTACATAGAAATTACAGATATATTTTAATTAGTAAATTGTTTAAAATTCTTAAGTATATGTTGTGATGCAAATAATTATGTTCATTCTGAGAAATTGGTACGGAAACATGTCACATCCGGATCATTTTAATCTCCTTCTCTTCCAAACCTCTCTTTCTCTCTGCCCAGATTTCCTGCTCTATCTTCAAAAAACCACCTCCTTATTTCTGCCATCTCTCTTGTATTTTTCTCTTTAAATTACTTATATTTTGAGTTTCTCATTTAAAATAAGTCATGCAGTATTTAACCGTACATGTCTGATTGATTTCAGGTAGCATTAAGAGTGTTAAATGAAAGCAGGGAAATTTCTGGATGTTAACATGGAACAGTAATTTAAAGCCAGCATGGTAAATTGGAGTGTTTTGCTTTGGCTGCTGTAGTATTGGAGGGCACAAATGTCAGTTTGTCTGGGTATGGTATGGTCTTGGGTTAGTGATTGGAACTGAGTATCTGTTGGGATGTAGGAACTGTGATCTTGGATTCAATTAAAGTAATGGGAAATTAAAAACTATGTTAAAGCTAGAACTTTATAGGGAATGAAGTGAAAAACGAAGTGGGGGAAGTTTGCTCTATTACCCAAAGAAGTAATAAAGAAATTGACTCCACCATCATCTTGGATAAAGGATAAACTATTTCAGTGAGAAATTGCATTCATAGGCCCGAGTCACAAGTAGATTGAAAGGCTGAAGTTATTTTACAATATTTTGCAGGACCCCCCAAGCCAAATTTTAATTGGAAAACAGTTTTGTTGGACTCCTCCAGCCAAATTTTAATTTGAAAGCATTTGTAACCAGCAAACATTCACAGAATATTAAAAAAAGAAAATGCGACAATTATGTAACAAGGAAACCAGGCTGCAAAGGACTTGTGGAGGAAAAACATTTCACTAGAATTGAGCTTCTGAGAAAAAAATAGAGAGCACACACACACAAAAAATCACACCTTGAGGGAGTCAGCCAATACACATCTAGGAGGAACAGCTCTCTGAGAATCTGAGATAATGCTGCAAACAAAGAGGACATATCATAATCACTGCACTCTTTGAGTAAAATAAACCAAAAAGAATAGTGCATAAAGAATAAAAGACAACAGCCAAATAGCTTGGAGATTTGAAGAAGGAAAAAATAAAATTCCGTCAATAAACTAGTGGCTAAAGTGAAAATTCATGGACTAGTTTTACAAACAAGGAGATTTACAGCAAAATAAATCTGAGTAAATTACGCAGATTGCAGCACAGAGGACAGGTGGTAGGAAATGGGAAGCAGAGGTCAAGTGATGCAGAGGATGGAATGAGGGTGGAATGCTCAGTGAAGGCAAGGGTGTGGGAGCCAGCATTCAAATGCACAGGGAAAACCTCCATCTCAGGTTCCAAAACCCTGATGGAAGATTTGTTTGAAGCAATTTTGTGGAATGGCTGGATACTCAGAAAGGGTGCTTATTAAGTGCATCTACTTTTCTGGGGAGGGGAGAAGAAAGGGTGGGTTTAAGAGACAATCCCAGAATGGATTTATTCTATTGTTGCAAAATTTAATAGCTCTAATATTATTTTTATCTTTTATCTAAGCCTTGTCATATAAAAATATCCCTCACACACAAATAGTCCTCTGCATCTGCAGCTCTGTATCGACAGATTCAACTAACTACCTTGTATTCAAACAAACATGGGTGAGAATAGCTTTTATAAAGTAGTTATGTGTAGCTGGGCGTGGTAGGATACTTCCATAATCCTAGCATTGTGGTAGGCTGAAGCAAGAGAATTGAAGCACAAGCCCAACCTGGGCCAATTACAGAGTTAGCAAGACTTTGTCACAAAATTAAAATATAAAAGTAAAAAATAAGAAGAGCCTGGAGTGTCGCTCAGTGCAAAGGACCCAAGTTCATCTCCAATACTAGGAAAAAAAGAAGTTGTCTGTAGTGAACATGTGCAGACTTTTCTCTTGTCATTTTACCCTAAATGATGCAATACAAACACTATATTGTATTTATACTATATTGGGTATCAGTAGTAATCTGGAGATGAATTAAGCTATATGGGAAGATATATGCAAGTTGCATGCAAATACTGTGCCATTTTATATAAAGAACTTGGATATTTGCAGATCTTGACCTTCACTGGGGTCTGAGAAGCAATTTCCCTGCACATACCAAGTGTGTGTGTGTGTGTGTGTGTGTGTGTGTGCACTGTGCCTGTGTATGTAGCTGTCTGTGCTTCTCAAACCTAATTATCTTACTTGTTACTACATTTTGTGATTTAGAGTTTGAAAACTACTGTTTTCTGTACCTGGTAATTAATGTTCCTTTTTCTGCTAGTCAGACAGGTTGCTTGGCAGTAGGGTAAAGAGATTATCTTCCTCCTGTTACAAGCTTTTTAAGGCTTTTTTTGCCCTAAACTTAGAAAGACCCAAATGAGTAAGCATTCCCGTCTTTAGCAAAACCTTCTTTTCATATGGAAGTAATTAGTAGATAGTGTACTGATCTAATTGCTCACATCTTCCTAATAGAAGACTGAGATTTTGAAGAAAGGGGCAGCTTGGGTAGTTGCTGGCCTCTCCTGCCACTGCCAAGCTTTGGGTTGCTAATTTAAAAAGCAATATTTGAGCACAATGGTCTGGACATTGCTCTAGGTAATAAGGATACACGTGGGAGCTATGCAGAGTTAGCAGGCTAAAGAAGAAAGCTCACTGTGGGTTTAGAAATGCACACCGTCTGCATACTGCCAGTCCCGCAGAGACAAGTGACACTCTGCCCTTTTCTTCAGTATTAGAATTCTGGAGTGGTCATCAGGTTTGTGAAAATTAGATCTGTACCACTTGATAGTCTCTGATGAAGTCTCTGATTAACTTCTCTTCCACTTTTGTCCTTCCCACACCTGTTGCTGTAAACAGCTACACTCTCATCCTTTCTGCAGACCTGCAGAACTTTGAGGGGAATCTGCCTATTTCAATTCTGGTCCCTGCTGTCTTCAGAAACTTATATCCTAATTTCTCTTATGGTTGATGCTTACAGTTCAAGATATAAATGTGCTCCAATGGAAGTCATAGAAATAAAGCAAAGTAATAATAACAACAAAAGAACAAAAGCATGTTTTCCATGGCAGAGCTTTTGCAGGGAGACAACACACCTTGGTGTTTCTGCACTGCTATCCCAGCTCACTCTTCTGACTGCAATCAGGCTGTTAGTGCTGTTTGCCTGAACTCACTCTAGTTAAGACTTTCTGGTTTTTACAGCCCACAAACACTTCCATTCTTACTTATTTGCCACTCTGAGAATCTGCCACTGTTACATATTCTTTTTCCAAACCCTATTCTCTCTGCTTCCTGTTTCCCCTGTTCTATTACCCCTCCTTTTAGGGACCTTTTCAGTCTCATTGGTCCCTGCTTTTTTCTGCTAGCTCATTGAACGCTGCTACCTGTCAGAGTCCTTCCTCACTGAGCCTCATTTCAGACTCCACTCTCCCTGGGGATGCCACGCCCTCTTCAGGCCTCAGGCACCCGCCCACGATCTCCCACTCTGTCTGTGCCCACACCCGTGAGCATCTTTCCCTGCTTGTCGCACAAACAACACAAACTTTTCTCATTGGATTCTGAACTCATCATCTGCCTTCCATCCTCTCCCACATTCTCCTCCTAATTCACACTGGTAGGGAGTGGTACCCAAACTACTGCCATGTCAGCCATGCCACACACTTAGATGTTTCACAAACATACTCGGATATTCAATTGTATCTCTCTGGGAACCTGACAGTATGTTTATATGCATGTATGTATGTATGCATGCATGCGTGCGTGCGTGCGTGTGTGTGTGTTTTGAGGCAGGTTCTCTGTACAGCTCAAATTGGCCTTGAACTCACAGTGTTCCTTCTGTCTCTGCCTCCTGAGTGCTGGAATTATAGGAGTGTGCCACCACACCTGCCTGGACATTTGATTTTGCTATTTTTATGCCTCCAATAGTTTTTAGCTTTGTCCCTTTTTCTCTATCCCTGTAGCTACTGCCTTAGTTCAGGTCTTACCATTTCTCATTTAGATCACTGCCATGATCTCCTAGCTGACTCTGTTGACTTCAGCACTGCAATTTTACCTCTCTGAATATTGTCTCTATTCTCATGTATTCTTATGAGGACATGCTTTATAAGAGTGTATTATTCCTCTGATTTAAGTAATTCCGGTTGCTTTCATCATTGGGATGAATTTCAAGCTCCTTAGCATTGACTGAATTCAGGACTCTTGAAGATGTGATTCCACACTGTCTCCTCCCTTGTTAGTACTCTTTGTCTCTCACCTCTGTGCCTTTGCGCACTCCATCTCTGCTGTTCACAAAGACTTCACAGCGTGCTTTTCCCTCTTTAAGAAGCATCACCAACTTGCTCTCCACACAGACCCTCCACTAGGAAGAATGAGGTTCCCTGCCATCCCTCCCCTTGTTCGCCAGTGTCTCCTTCCACAGCACCCCATGTATTCTCTGCCATTGTGTCGCCACAATGTGCGATGACAGTCTGTGGACTGAAGAGGATTTGGGTTCCTTGAAGGTAAGCCCAGATCTTACTAGGATTTGTTCCCATGTACTCAGCATAGAGTCTGGTGCAGAGGAGGAAGCCTTCACCTTAATGAGTGTGTGGCTTGCAGCCTGTTTTTCTTTGTCATGGTTGTACAACATTCAGTGTGAATACTGCTTTATTTCTAATTTAAACCAGAAACTTTCTCCTTGAACCAACCTTTTTAAGTTATTCGAACTAGATTTGACTGCTTTTAATGGCCCCCTAGTTTTAGGTCACATATATGCCCCTTGAAGTCTCTCTCCCTGGGGCCATATTTGATAATTTTTACATGAGTTGGAAGAATGAAATATTGAGCCCTCTCTTTTTATTTTTCAACTTGTTCCCTTCCCCATTCCGATCCTTTATCAGATGTGGCATTTATTCCTTTCTGCCTTTTCACTGGATCTATTTTCTTTTCGCTAAAAGAAATCTGTCACCTTTTGTTTCTCACCAGTCAATCTCTGGTTCATGCCAGATTAATATTGACAAACTTTTGTTTTGAATATGAAATGGATTCTCTCTGTGCTTAAAAGGGTACACTCAGGACACAAACAGGTTGAGTAAAGGACCATTTATTACAAAAGAAGTTGGGAAAATCACAACAAACCTATTGATCTATCATGGTCTTTTGATTGAGCTAAAATCAGACTAAGTGACCAATCATGCAGAGTACGTAGCTGCCTCTCCACACTTAGATAACTTAACTTCTATTTGGAATAAGAGTTATTGTTCCCTGAGCAGATCTCCAAATACTAAACTTCTTATTGAACTGAGAAAATCTACAGCATAATAATGTTCTGCTACACTCCTTTTAATATACATATTTATAGTAACATTTAGGAATAAATTAAATACAATGATTAAAGTAAATAGAAACAGGAAGAATAGAATTATTGTCTGTTTTTTAATTAGCATAAATATAGAATACTAATGGGATATACATAGAAGAAATATATCTCTTTTTTTTTTCAGAGGAGGGACATTAAAATCTGTAGAACTGGAGACTGGGTGTGGTGGTAAATCTGGCTGAAGCAGTATTACAAATCTGAGCTCAATCTGAGCAATTTAGTGAGACCATCCTCAAAATAACAAAATAGTGTGGGGATGTACCTCAATGCAAAGGCCATGGGTTCAGTCTTTAGTACTACAAAAAACACTTACAGAACTGGGCTGCAACTTGGTCCTTCAACTTACTATTCATTGGATCTTGGTCAAAACCTCAGGTGCTTCCTATATTGACGTGTAAGGGTTAAAGTGGCCATATTTTAAAGAATTGAGCACAGTTCTGGCACACAAATCCCCACTAAATGTCAATAAAGGCATTAAAATAACGATTATCATGAGTACTCTGATTCTCTTGTTTTCTTTATTCTTTTCATCCAGTTTATTTTAGTCTCTAAACTCACTATTGTACCTCCTTCTAAACCCATACTCTTCAAACTGTTGTGTGACCCAGTAGTGGATCTCAAAATCCATTTAATTATCAGGATTAAAATCTGTAGTAGATTAAAAAGCATTAGAGTGAATACTATATACAAAATCATTGTCCTTTGTGGGAAATTTTCAACTGTACATAGGATCTGACTGCATTTTCAACACATACTTCTGCCTATCGTGAGTAGTGTGGACTCCATAGTAGCGTAGGTGGAAGGAGCTTCTTTTACAGTCATGCATGTGAATGACTGCAGAGTACCAGCATAATGTGGAGGAAATCCTACTGGGGCAATGTTGGACATATGATTTATGAGTAGAGACAATAGGTTTTGCTCACACATTGGATGTAATGCAGAAGTATTTTAGTAGACCAAGCCAAGCAATAGAAGAATTAATTTGACATTTCTGAAGTGGGGAAGCCTATGAAACAAGTAGACTTGGGGAATGGAGCAGATGGATGGAGGTGAATGGCGGGCATATTAAATGTGAAATGCCTCTTATCATGGATGTGGAGATGTTAAGTAGTCAGCTGGACAGAGTTCAGAGGCCAGCTCTGGTCTGGAGATGCAAATTTGGAAATCATGATGATACACATGCTGTATAAAGTTATAGGTGTGGAGTATAGATGAAAAGATGATGGACCGGTAGGTAGCAGGAGAGAGATCCTATCTGAGAGAGACAGCTTAAATGCCAGAATTTAACACCCTGGAGAGACCCAAACAGAGAGAGATGGACTCTCTTAACCCAGGAAGAAACTAAAGTTAAAAAAACCACTCAAGTATGAGGTCCCAGGGCTACCACTAGTGAAGCTAAGATCAGCAAGCACGGCGCCCTCCTCGAGCCACCTGAATTCCTGCCTGACAGCGATCTGACCAACCGAACTGCACCAATGCGACTGGCTTGAGCAGCCAGAGCATGAGCTGAACATCCCTGCCTGTGGCTCGCCTGGACCCGGCCCTGCATACGACCCACTCAGAGGCACCGTGAATTTGCACCACAGCCACGCTGAAGTCGGAGGTCTGGGAGCCCAACAGTTCTCAGGGACCAGCATCAACACACGGTGAGTGATGGGAAAAAGACCCTCCCACGGGAAAGGGGAAACCGACTGGAAGACATGTTGGATTTGGGCACACCAGCCTTAACTCCATAAGGAAGTGGCTTCAGTTGGTTGCTCCCCTCACCGAGCGGATTGGTGGAATCTGCTTAGATTGCACCATGCCCCTGGCTGGGACCCAGTGGGTTGCTACAAACTAATTCCCTGAGCACAGCCACACACTGATGCAGTGAAGGCCTGCAAAGGTTGACTGGCCTGAAGGAGAGCAGCCAGCGCACGCTACGCTTGCTTGAACTTCATTGTCTGATAGTGGCCTTCAGAGGGCAGAAGCCCCGAGCCTGCATGCTCCAGAGGAGCCTTAACCAACAAGCAAAGAGGCTGGGAATTACACTGTACACTTGTATGGAAGGAACCAAAAACATGACGAGAGGGAGAAATAAGAAAAAAACTCCCAGCCCCCAACCCTGAGAACATTGATCCAGGAGAGGTAAATAAAAAAGAGATTGAGGGCAGCAAATATGCAACATCAAACACAGCAGTAGCAGACATAAAGAGATATCTTTAGGACTTCGTAAGTGGGATCAAAACTGAAATATTAATTCAAATTAAACAAGAGATAAGTAGATTAATAAAAGAAAGGCTGGACACCTCTCAAGAAGACACAGACAGAAGAATGGAGAAACACAAAAGGAGAGAAATGTTTAATGAAGAAAACAAGAAAAACCTAGAATTCATGAAGCAAATTCAAAGAGATTATCAGGAAACTAAAGACTCCATAGAAAACTAGCAAAGCTGCTTGAAAGAAACCAAATATAGACTATCAAAAATTGAACACAGGCTTGCAAGTGTGATCATGAAAGAGAAGATCTCTTAAAAATAACAAGGGAGCAGGCAGTAACAATTGGAAGACTAGAGGACGACAAGAGGATCTATAACTTAAGAATAAAGCATGTGAATGAAGAAGCAGGAGTCAAAACAGAGGAATTGCAAAGGCTATTCACAGAAATCATTAAGGAAAATTTCCCAAGCATAGAAAAAGGAAATGATATGCAGATGTATGAAGCATACAGAACTCCACCCACCTACAACCAAAACAGAGCTACACCTAGACACATAATAATCAAGATTCCAGAAATTCAATATAAGAACAGAATATTAAAAGCCATCAGAGAAAAGAAACAGATCACCTATAAAGGAAAACCCATCAAAATCATGGCAGACTTTTTGACACAGACCATCAGGTCAAGAAGAGCTTGGAGTGAAGTAATTCAAGTGCTGAAGGGGAACAATCTCCAGCCCAGATTGATGTATCCTGCAAAACTCTCTCTAGAAATTAATGGAGAAGATGCTTCCATGACAAAGAAGAACTTGGAGAAGTTGTGACCAGAAATCCAACCCTATAAAAAATACTGAAGGACATTTTAGAGAGAGAGAGAACAAGAATACAAGCATTTCAGGAACAATGGCAGAGTGGCCTCAGTGAACGTGGCAGACAGTGGAGTGGAACAGAAAAATAGACAACCAATGGCAGAAAAACAGAATAGCAGAAATAAGGCAGAGAAGACTGGCTGTAATCTCTAGTATAGATGGTCTTGAAATATTAACAGAGAGAAACACAAGCAGAGTATACTGATCAGGAGATAGGGTCCATTGAGATGCTCTATATAGGGAGGCAGTGGGACCCAAAACAAGCAGTGCACCCTATGGGAGTGAAAGAGGAGGAATTGTCTAAAAAAGGGAGGCAGAGAATATTGTTAATTGGGTAACAAGATTTAAAAATTTACATTATTCTCATCACTCTGCTTGGATGGATTATGTGCTGTTCCAGTTTGTCTACTTAAGCTAGACTTGAGGACATGGTCAGCTATCCCCAAAATAAGAGGATATATTATAGTAATCATCCCTAATTTCCTATCAACTTAATCTGAAGCCCTTTATAACTTATACTGTCTTATTATGACTGAGCTTATTTGAATCTGGGTTGTTAGATTGCTACTTTGTATTGACTGGTTTTATTTAAATCTGTTATGATTGATAGCATCAAGTCTAAGAGTATAGGCAACTACGCTATATGCTATAGCGCTCTACACTATAATGAAGATGACAAGATTCACTAAGATACCCCCCCCTGGCTTGATTACTACTTGCTTTTGAAGTCTTATAATGTCTGCAAAGCTTCATTTTTATTAATGTTATTACATACTGCTGAGACATCATGGTAACCATTGTAGATCACCTTGTATTGCAGTTTTATATGACTTTTTGCTTCATGCTTTTCTAGGAATTGTTTTGTTTTATCTTGCTTTGTTTTCTTTTTACCTCTAAAGCAGATAGGATAGATATACATGTAGAGACTCATGCATGTGTAGAGCTTTTAACCAGTTTATGAGAACCAACTATATAACACATGTTGAAATGAATAATTACTTTGAAGAAAAAGAGACACTACAGTACCCAGTGCTGATTCCATAATGTCATGATGTGTAATCCAGCAAAATTATCATTCTTTGTTCAAAGTGATGTTAGTTTGTTTTGTTTTGTTTAAGTTCAACACACATGAAGGTATGGACAGCTGTTTTTAGGAGAATGAGAGACAGCATGACAGCTATTCTTGGCTTCTCTATTGTCTGCTCTTGAAGACCTGAAATGCCCTCCTTGTCCTGCTCAGATCAATTCCATACTATGTTGTTTCATGTGAATTCCCTGTATGTGACAATATGGACAACTATTTGGAAGAAAACAAGAGTCGATACGATAGAGAGTGAATATCTCCAATTGTCTAGTTTTGGAATTTATGTCCCTTACATTGCTTTCTTGTGATCTGCTTTGTTCTCTTTTGTTGTGTTTAATTTTACCCTTTTGATATAATTGAATGTATATTTGAGTGGGTAAGATGGATGACCATATTGCTGGTTTTTTTTTTTTTTGTCAGATCATGGAACAGAACTGTTAACAGACTCACTGTTTGAATGTCTACTTTACATATTTTAACTTTATAATTTGAACAACTATTTCCAAGAAGTTAGTATGTAATTTGTCAAGTAATAATCTCTTAGGATTTTATGTTGTTCTGTTCCTTTTTTCCTTGGAATTCTGTATTGTTGCTCCCCTTTATTCTGTTTTGTTTTGTTTTTGTTTTTTCTTTCTTCTCTTTAAATTAAAAAAAAAAGTTATAGGTGTGGATGAGATCACCCAGTGTGTAAGAGAAGGAATGTGGTCTGAGGACCAAGCTTCAATACTGAATCATCTAGAACATGGGAAAATAACTACAAGCAAATACAGGAACTGACCGAGTCGCTTTTTTATGCTCCTGGCAATTAGAGCCAGGCCCATACTCATTCTAAGCCGGCCCCATATCACTGATCCACATCTTCAGCCTGCTGCATGCTCTTGATCTTCACAAGATACTGCTGGGCTCTTTCTTTGAGAAGCTGAACTGGTTTAACTTTCCACCATTAGTGTATGGGAATTCAGTGTCTTTGTAACTGTGCATACACTTGGTTTTTGACCTCCTTCATGATTTTTTTGTCATTGTAATGGAAATGTATGACTTCTCAGTGTTTTAATTTGCGTATCTCTCATTACTAATGGTTTAAAAACATTTTCATATCAATTTTCACAAGTTAGGCTTTTTCTTTTATGTATTTGCCTAGATGTATGTTCTTTGTCCAGTTTCACTCTTTTTCTACTGAATTCCTGATTCCTTTTTTTGGAATCTGCATCATACACTCATCACAACTTCTTTGTCCATTAATTGTCAGCTTCCATTACACACTCCAGCTTCTCTTTATAACTTCACAGTCTGGATTATAATTTTCCTTTGCTCTGTATCTTGAGCCTTTAAATACATGTAAAATCCCACTAACAGTTTGATCTTATAGTTCCTTAACTTTCTCAGTATTTTTTTTCCAGATATCTAATTGAATCAACACCAGGGACATCTTTTAGAATCTTCTACATTTACCCTTTCAAAATAGAAGTTTCTTTCTTTTGCTCTAATTACTTTACTTTCCCATTATCACCTCTTATCTACCTTTTGAGCTGGAGAGTACACTGAGGAATGTCCCTCTGTCCCTATTCAGTAGCTTGATGCAGATACAGTTCTGTCCAAAAAGAATTTAGGGACCTGGGACTCAAATATTTTCTTCTCTAAGAAACCACATAGACTTCCAATGAACTCTACTTAATTGACACTGCCTGCTTATCACTTTTGTGTTTGGCTTGATTTTCCTACTAGACTGTAAATTGTTGGTGGATGGGTGTGTTATCATAACAAAGATAGCATGGGAGTTAGGAACTGGGATCTTGGGCCAGAGGTCCTGGTTTGGTCCTTGATATGTCACTTAATAACTATAGTTTTAGGGATGTTACCTAATATCTCTGAGCCTCAGGTTGTACTCCATTTTGTGGTAATTAAATGTGTTGCTACACATAGGCATGTGAATGAATGCCTCAAATGTTATAATTGCTCAACAAATGTTGACATTTACTATAAACATCAATATGCCCTTTATTCCACCCTAGTAACAGATGCATATTAATGATTTATGCTTTTCTCAAATAACTTCAGTGTAAATATAATATTACAAGTAGTAAGTGAAATGAGAATTGGGGATAAAAATGGGAAAATGTAAATGAAATTATTTTCCAGTATTGCTTTTCTATACCTTTGCATTGATCTGTAGATATAAGACCTTCACAGCTATTAGGAGAAACCTTTACACCTCTCTTCCTGTCTCTTCAGATTCACTGTTCAAAAGGAAAGTTCCATTGGTGAGCTTGAAGATTACCATCTACTCCTATTGAGTCCTGTTTTCATTCTTTCTTTCTACTCAAAAATTTTCTCCTCCTGTCCAGTGGCTTTGCCCTGCATGAGGAAGTGCCAATTCCAGAGGAAAGAGGAAAACCTGTACATGTCCTGGGTGCAAACTAAATCCTGTAATAACGTTTACTAGCAGTGAAGTAGATGTTTTAATTTTTATCTGATTTCTTGCTTTATTTCTGAGTTTATCTTCTGAGAAATGCCAAAATATGGGAAGATGCATAATGAAACAGAGAGGACGAATAGGAGAGGAGAGGAGACGAGAGGAGAGGAGAGGAGAGAGACAGAGACAGAAAGAAAGAGAGACAGAGAGAAAATACCACCAGATAGATAGTAGACAGAAAGGGAGGTAGACAGTTGTGAATGAAAAGGTGAAGACCTGTTTGATTGTTTCTTAGAGTGAGAAAGTCCATATAATGACAGTTTTGGTGACTAATTTGGAGAGGGATAGATTCAAGGGCGAGAGTTGCTGAGAAAGGAATAGCTACAAATAGCAACCATATGTCCTGATTTGTCCAGGACAGTCCTGCAGTCCCAGCAGTTTTTCCATTTTAGCATTTTCCTGGTCAAGGGTATCCTAGTTTGGATATTTAATTATATAGTCACCAAGGATATAATGGAAAGAACAATTTATTTTTGTTACATGGTAATGGGCAAAACAAGATGAGCAGGTTCATGAGGAATGTGATTTTTTAAGTGATAACTATATATTTCTAGTTTTAAGCATAACCTGAAACCTGTATATCATAATGTTTCCTTGAGTACATATCATCATTAACATAAGAATGGCCAAAGAAACTCTTCTAATGATTTAGCTCAGTAGTTCTCAAATTATAGCTTCTTAAACAGCAACATAAAGCCATCTGGAAACTTATTAGAAATAAAAATTTTCAGGACCTTCCCCAAATCACTGTATAAGAATCTTCAAGATTGGGGCCCAGGCTTTAACATTTTACAAACCTCTCAGCTAAAGCTGATACAAGCTAACATTTAAGAACTGTGACATAATTCATATATAGTAATTATGAAAGTAGGGATGTTGTTGTATTATAATCTACCCATCAAGTGACTACCTGTTAAAAACTTATTTGTGTAAGGTGTTTTATCCTTTTAAAGATAAAATAAAGCACAAAAAAGTAAAAGAAGACAACACTTGAGAAGGTTAATGTTCTTGGAGAAATTACACACACACACACACACACACACACACACACACACACATATATATATATATATATATATATATATATATATATATATATGTTGAAGTTGTGTAATAATAGGGAATGATGAGTAACAACCAGGCAGAAATACTCATTAGAGTCACAGGAGAATTTCCAGTGGAAGAACAGAGTTAAGAAATAACTTTATGGAGAACAGAGAAGTCAGAGAAGAGAACAGATGGGAAATGGCAGGAAGAAAAGGACCTCACTAGGAAGACAAAACAGTTCTCACCAAAGAGCAAGAAACAACTTAGGACAGCAGTGTTAACATCCACAAAGTAAACAAAATAGAGATGATGGGAAACAGGGTGATGGACTATGTGCAGATGGGAAGGGGATCCAGGGATGGGAGCAGACAGAAGAAAGGGGAGGGATAGGAGAAGTAAAAAAGACCAAGGTGCAATGTGTACATCTACCAATTACCCAAGATGAATGTATTATGCATCACAAAACATACATGAATTTATAAGGGGAGGGAAAAGAAAAAGGATTGAGTCGTGACATGGTTTAGAAATGAGATTCAACAAAGTTTTATTATTGCATTGTAGTTCAGTCTTTGAAATACCAAAGAGCACCATGGTACTCCAAAAGGATTATGGTGATTACTGGTTTTGTTGTAGACCCCAGAGAAGCAGATGCCAAAATGGAATTAAATTCCTGAAGTCTCTGAAGTGGCACATCCTTGAATAATTGAACCTAGCACGTGTAGTTTGCCAGGGCCTCCAGGATGCTAGCCAGGTCTTGCTCGTCCATTGAATCTGAATTACTCACTGGTGAACTAGATCAAAGTGATGTGCTCTAATGTCCAGAAAACCATGTCTCTTTGAACTTTATTGTATTAGAGGAGGAAAGAAATTTTATGGCCTCAAGCACAACTGTAAATGAACAGTGTTATTCATTCTCTGTAAAAGGCAACTATTTGTTAATCTCCTTTCTATTTGTAATAAAAAGGAACACATTTGCCAAATCAGTGGCATGATACCACTGTTAAGGAAGCATCTGTATTAGTCAAGTGCATAGAAACAGATTATTAAGGAAGTTGCCAGGAACTGATAGAGTTATGTTGTTCAATGGATAGAAACTTTGTTTATATTAGATAAATAAGTTCTAGAGTTCTGCTGTACAAGACAGTGTCAGACTAACAATATGGTGTACATTTCAAGATTATTAATAGATAGATCCCATGTTAAGTGTTTTTACCACACACACACACACACACACACGCACACACACGAACTTTGGGAGGTAATTGGTATGTCTGTTACCTTGATTGTGGTGAGCATATCATAGATGTTTACATGTGCCCCAAATCAACTATACCTCAGTAAATCTGTGTCAAATAAAGGTTTACTAGTCTAGTAATGCCACATTCAGTGTAACAGTCAAGATAAGAGCTACAATGTGGTTGAGCCTGTGGCAGTCTGAAGTCTTTCTCCAGGTTCCCTGTGGTTTCTACATGAGTTAGTTTAGAAAATTAGAGACATAATGCAACATTTTCTCTGTCTCCTTTATGATTTTAATAGTGACAGTAACCTCTGTCTTCCACCACTGAGAGAAGATGCATTTCTACTGGCTATTTTGAGCAGAAGTTGGGTTGGAAACTTCACAGGCTTGTACTTGGTCTTTTCCACAATGTGGTGTTGATGCCAACTGCTTGGGCTACTAAGAGCTCCTCTGAAGTGAGTTTCTCTTGATCTGTGGTAGTTTCCTCAGAGTATTAAATCCCCTGTCACTAAGTCAATGAATTCTTTCTTATCTAGTCTTAAATTATGAGCCTTAACTAAGCAATCTTAAAATTCATTCCCAGCAGTAATTCTTAGTCTTCTGCCAGTACACACATCCTTTTATTCCAGCTCTTTTCATATATTATCTCTTTCT
Organism: Dolichotis patagonum; assembly: GCA_004027295.1. Lineage (NCBI taxonomy): Eukaryota > Metazoa > Chordata > Mammalia > Rodentia > Caviidae > Dolichotis > Dolichotis patagonum. The sequence continues at coordinate 92,268 of PVJX010003133.1, forward strand.
GCCTTCACCACAACCAGCATATCCCTAGTAGAGCTGTGCTGGAATTAGCTTGTTACCTACCTGACAGGCAGCTCCTGCATTGTGGGAATAGGACTCTACAGAATTTTAAAGTATAAGTGAAACCCTGTTCTTTCCAGGGAAGAGTGGGATACCTTAACTGGAGTTCAGGGTTATGGGCACCTGCAGATTTAACATCTTCAGAGATGTCCATCTGGACACTTCCACCTGTGTTTCAGGTGCTCACATTTTCCAAGTCAGGGACATGACCTTAACAAAGAATTGCTTTTGTTGAGCATTGAAACATTTCTGGAGCTCTGCAACTCTAACGCTTAGGTCTTTAGCCTGCCACTCTTCTAGCTCATTATATATTGGTACTCAGTACATACAGAGACCCATAGTCATGCTCCACACCCATTAAGTGAGTTGGGAAGCTCTGCCATACTTTGTAATACATATTCACTTTAAGTAGATGTGGAGTTTTTCAGTATGCTCATAAATGCATTAAGAGATGGTTAATGTGGGATCTGTAGGATTTGTGGAGTTTGAGGCTGTACAGACCTTGGGGACAAATGCACAGACTCTTAAAAGAAGTGGGATTATGAACAAGTTGCTTTACTGATTCGAACTCATCAGCTAAACCTGCTACCATAACACCTATCTCACAGGGTTAATCTGGAGATCACGCGATAGAAGTGATGCTGACTAACACAGCCTGCTCAGGAGTGCAGTGAAAGTTTTGCAAATGGAATTAAATATTAGCTGTAGTTGTTAACAGAATGTGAGTTTCTAATGATTATTAATGGAATTATCGTGTATTATGGTAACCTTAGCTGCCTTCGAATAAATACCCTGGTGGTTTGGCTACGAAATCCAGCTTTCTGGCTTCCCTTTAGTTTGAAATCATCAGGGATCCCAAATTATCTTCTACTGCTTTTAGAAAAGTAACTTTCCTTTGTGGGCTCCAATATCTTATTTGTGGGTTGTGATTCTCAGATTCAGGACCATGGATAGATACTGATCTGGCCTCCTGAGTATCAACAGAGCTTTAAGACATCGCCTTTAAAGGCTTTACTTCTGTGATTCTGTTTTAAAGTATTTTGCTTATTAGGAAAACATTAGATAATATAAAAATAAATCCCTGAATTTTTTTATTGGTTTAACACAGTTAAGTTTATTTCTTATTATATAATATTGATACCATTTGTATTTCTTCATCTGAAAATGGCATATTCATTTCAGATGCCCATTTTTGGATTGGGTCTTTGAATTTGAGGGGCTTGATTTTTTTCAGCTTTTTTTATATTCTATATAGAAGTCCTTTGTTTGAGGGACAGTTGGCTAAAATTTTTTCCCATTCTGTGGGTTGTTTTTTACTCGGTTAATGATTTCTTTTGATGTGCAAAAGCTTTTTAATAAGATGAGATCCCAGTTGTTGATTCTTTTAAGTACTTCCCACTCTGTGTGGGTTTTGTTCATGAATTCTCTGCCTGGTCCTATGCCTTCAAGATTTTTACCTACCTCTTCTCACAGTATATTTAGTGTTTCTGTTTTAATATTTAGATCTTTGATTCATTTTGACTTAATTTAGTGCATGGTGATAGACATGTGTACTAGTTTTAGTCTTCAGCATGTGGGAAGCCATTTTTTTTCCAGCAACATTTATTTTGGATACTGAAAATTGAACTTAGGACTTTGCACTTTGCAGGCAGCTGTTTGTGCCACAGAGATATATCCACAGCCCTCCACCATCATTTATTAAAGACACTATCTTCCAGTGAAATGTTTAGTCCCTTTGTCAAAGATAAGATGGCTGAGTGTCTTTGTAGCTGTGTCTGCATCTTCTAAGGTATCCCACTGATCCTCAGGTCTGTTTTACTTGCAAGCACCATGTTGGTATAATCACAGTGGATTTGTAGTGTAATTTCAAGTGAGGGACTGTGATGCCTCCTGCCTTGCCTCTGTTGCCCAGATGAAGAAATACAAATGGCAAATAAATATGTGAAAAAAATATTCAACGTGAGAAATGCAAATTAAAACAACACTGAGATTCCATCTCACCTCAGAAAGAATGCCTATCATCAAGAAATCAACCATTAGCAAATGCTGGTGGGGTTGTGGGGAAAAAGGAACACTTCTTCACTGTTAGTGGGAGTGTAGACTGGTACAATCACTGTGAAAATTAGTGTGGAGATTCCTCAAAAATGAGATTTGAAGATGTCATTAGATACAGCCATTCCCCTTCTGGGTATTTTCCTAGATGAATTGAAAACATCATACCATAGCAATATATTTGTACCCATGAGTATAGCAGCACAATTTGTAATAGCTAAATCCTTGAGACAACCCAAATGCCTATCAATTGCAAAGTGGATAAAACAGTAGTATTTTTATACAATGGAGTATTACTCAGCCATAAATAAGGATAAACTTGAGCCTTTTAAAGGTAAATGGATGCAACTTGAGACCATATTCATAAATGAAATACATCAGACTCATATTTATAAACATCATATTGTCTCCTTGGTGTAAAAACTGTTAATATAAGTGCACCCATGTTTATAGCAGCACAATTTGTAATAGCTAAACCTTGGAAACAACCAACATGCCCATTAACCGCAGAGTGGATGAAAAAGATGTGGTATTTTTATACAATGGAATATTACTCAGCTATGAAGAAGGATGGTCTTCAGGCCTTCATAGGTAAAGGGAGACAACTTGAGACTATCCTCATTAGTGAAATAAATATGAATCATATTTATAAATATCACAATTGTGTCTCTAGTGTAAAAAGTAATAAATGTAGGAGTAATAAAACCCAAGAAGTGTAATTGCTACTGTAAAAAAGAGAGGAAAAGAAAGCACTCTAAAGGATATAAGTTCATATATGTTTAAGTGTGTAAGATAGATGACCATATTACTGTTTTTGTTAGATTGCTGAGCAGAACTGTTAACAGTCTCACTGTTTGTCTACTTTGTATGTCTACTTTGTATGCTTTAATTTTGTAACTTGAACAACTGTTTCCAAGATGACAGTATGTAATTTATCAAGTAGCAATTTCTTAGTATTTTTTGTTCTTTTCTTTTTTTGCTTTGGAATTCTGTACTGTTACTACCTTTTTTTCTGTTTTTTTTTTTCTCTTTAAATAAAAATTAAAAAACGCAAAACTCTTCAAGTACTCAAAAAAAAAACCAGTAAATAGGATCCAAAATGCACAATAGATATTGTGAAATGGCAGAGGAAGAAACTACTCAATAGGGAAGAACAACTTGGATGAAGGAAAGGAGAAAAGATAGAAGGAAAATGACTATATATACATAGATATATATACATGATATATATATATATATATATATATATATATATATATACATGATACATAATTATACTACTAATCTGTTAGTTCATTGAAAAGAGTGGTTTGTGCTTTCACTGTTTGATCATTTTTTCACACCTATATCTTTTAATCCAAGCCACTACTTTGACAATAACAGTATGCAATATGTTAACCATTGTTAATCTCCTATTATATTGTTTTGAAATTCTCTATCATTGGTTTTGTGATACCTGAATTCTTGGTATTTGTTCAGCAATTCCCACTGTGACCCTTTGATTTTTATCTCTTTGCTCTATCATTCACCAGGTATAATGGTTGATACATTGTGTCAACTTGAGAATTGAGAAGTTTAGAAACTTAACTAAGTGATTCAGCAGGGGATCAGGGTCCTCATTTTGTATACATCCTGAGCTAGGGATTTAGCTCAGCAGGCATAAGCGCCTGCTTTGCAAGTGTGAGGTCATGAGTTCGATCCCTGGCACCACAGGAAAAAAAAAAGTGAATCAACTTTGTATACATCTTGAGCCTGTTCAAGAGGGCACAGAGATGGTGTGGGTGGGTAGCCTGACCATAATATAAGAGAAGAAGAAAGTGTCTCCCCTACCCTTTTGCTCTTGTTGCTTTTTCTGTTTTCTGCTGTCTTGAACTGCTGCCCCTGTGCTGTGCCACCATGCTTTGGAGCCAGATGATTATGGACTGAAACCTCCACAACTGTGAGCTCAATAAACCTCTTCTTACTTAATTTTGGGTGTTGAGTATTTTGTTTTAGCAACTAGAGGAAAGTAACCAACACACCGGGACACTGGAATCCTTGGCTTCCAGCTCGCAGGCCGAGAATGCCCGAGGAGTATGAATATGCAGAGGGACGTGGATCCCTTTGTTAGACACCAATCACTGGCACTTAGTGGAAAGGCTCACCTTGGCTGGGGGCCTGTGGGAAATGCAGCCTTTCATAGGCAGCCACATCCCAGGGGCGCATTTATGCTGAGGAGGGCAGAGCTCATTCCTTCTGTGACCAGCCAGCTAGCTATCTTCATCATAGCTTGGGAATAATGGACTTGATGGTATTTCAATTCCATTTAAAGTAAGAGATTGTGTCTGATAGCGCAGTATAAATAGAAGAGTCTGACTTAATTTCACTTTACAAAGTTCTCAACACTTTAAAACTTGAAAACTTGCATTTGTCCTAAATTTGAATTCCACAGGGAAGAGAAAACCAGAAAAAAAATCATGAAAAATAATTTCTTGTCTAAATTTCCAGAATTTTAGCTATCAGAGCATTAATTATCACCAACCTTTCTTTGTTAATTCTCTTATCTTTTTGGTGTGTGGAGAGCAAAAATTCTTCAAAAGTGGTACTTTCCAAAGAGAAGTATTATTTTCAATCAACACTTATGCCAAACTTTTAATCAGAATGAATTCCCTTGTTCTTCCACACATGTAGATTTTGTGTTATTTTTGAATATAATGTTCTCATTGAGCGTTAATTGCATGCACCTACAGCTTTCAAAGAAGTGATAACAAGACACTGTCAAACTGATAGTCTCCACCCAAGTGTTATGCATGTGTTAATTTATAAGGTGGATTCACAGAAGATTCACACATTTCTTATTTTGGGGTGCTTGATGATGTGAGTGATGAAAGAAAAATGTGAATGTGCCGCTTCTGTGTAAAATTTTGTGGCAAGAGAGTGGGCTACAGTGCTGTCCAGTGCAGAGGTTTTTGTTGATGAAAGCATTTAAAATTGATCCTAATTTCCTGAACCCTTAGGGCTTACAAAGAAAGCAAATGTAATGGCAGAAATATTTAGACTTAGTTTCTTTTCTTTTTCTTAATATTAACATCCTTATTTGGAGACTGCTTAAAATTATTTGCAGAGGATCCAATCTACTGTCTACATTTTTATGTATCTGTAGGGTCCCACAAGACAGGTGTGCAGGATTGACTAGGCCATTACCTTTACACATAAGTCCAATGCTAGAGCGTGTAGTACCCCTCTTGAGAATTTACCTATACAAAAAATATCTGAATTAACAAGTAATTCAGATTTAATTTTTTTATAACAGCTTACATGTTAAATAAAAAGTGCATAAAATGTTTCAAGAAAGAAAGCTCCATTTGTTAGAGAACTTTATTTTTTTATTTCTTATTTTTTTTGGTACCAGGGATTGAACTCACGACCTTATACTTGCCAGGCAAGTGCTTGTGCCCCTGAGCTAGATCACCAGGCCATTGTTAAAGAACTTTAAAGTTAAATTTTGAGGGTGCTTTGGGACTATTCATCATCTCAAGCAAAAAAACAAGGCAACAATTTGCATACACGGGTCTGGAATAGGGATAAGGGAACATAGCCCACATATAGGGCAGTAGTGCTGTTTCTAGTCACTCAATGTCCTATACTTGAAGTACCTGTGATTCCTTAAAACATATCCTCAACCCTCCCTGAAGAGTCTTTTCTTACCTTTAAATTGGAGGTAAACCCACTGATGTCATGTAATAGTATGTTAATGAATGAACATATGAGAAATTCATGGATTAAAAATTCTAATGATCCCATCATTTTCAAGATTTAGACTTTCTAATTATTAAGATTTTTGTAATGTAAAAAAGTACCTGTGGCTTCATTGTAGGATGTCTTTTAAAGTACAAGATGTTTATAATTATAATTCAAATATTGTGTTAAAAATGACAAAGGTGAGCCAGGGGTGACTATGGGCTGGGAGGAGAAAAAAAACGCACCCTTCTTGTGTGTCAGTGGTGACTGTGGGCTGGGAGAGCCTGCAGTGACTGAGTCTGGAGGAGAACCAGGAAGTGCCCTTCCCGTGAGCCAGCCTACACACGGGCTGGGAGATAAGAAAAGCCAAGCCTGCCATATTTCCAGCAACCAGCTAACTCAGAGGAACACAGATTGAGTTGATAGCAATTGAGGTACAAAAAACACTTAATGCGTATATTGTTGAATTGACTTTACAAGTTTAAAGTCAGTATGAGCATCTATTTGGAGGGTAACAATACAGCAACTATGGGGGATTTTCTTCAGTCTTGGTTTTGAAATCCAATAATATTGCTTTGTTTTGCTCCATTTTACTGTTTTGTTTTATTCAATGTTTTGCTTTGATTGGTTTTACTCTGTTTTGTTTGATTTTATTATGTCTGATAGTATAGGTAGCAATTTTGAAGATAACAAGAAGCATTATGGTAGCAATTTCTACCATGGTAGTATTATTCTGACTTGAAGTCCTATATGGCTTTCACTATTTGCTTTGATTGGATTTATTTTGTTTTATTTTATTTGCTTTTACTCTCTTTATAAGAAAAAAGTGACAAAGGAGGTAACTGAGTTCCTTTTTCTGGAAAGGCAATTTCTTTCCTTCCATTTCAAAGTCTGTGTGTGAGAGGATATAAAACTTATTTTAAAAGCTAATGTTCATTTATGGGAAACTTTATGGTGTTTTGCCTTTTCCCTTTTTCATTTTGAGTACTTATTTAACCAAGTATGCATATTTCAGGTAAGCAAATATTTAAAAAGCAAACCGTTAATGTCTAGGTGATCTGACAGTGAAATAGTCAAAGGTTAAAGTGGTAGGAAAAGTGTGGTGAAAGTTGCAGAAGGTTAATGAGTTCGCATGTGGAAAATGTTTGAAATCTTATTTTTTTAGTTAATTCAGTCTAAACCTGAATTGTTATAATAACACAGTACATTCTTTTATTTCAGGAGTTAAGTGCAGAAATATGAAATCTCCTGATAACTGTACTCAGAAATGGCTCATAAAATTCAGTTTTTTTATCTCCCTCCCAAAGATAAATCTAGCCCCTTGTCTCCTTTTCACTCTATTCTTGGGCCCAAAGATTTTCTAAAGGTTTGTGCTTTTCTACTTCTGTATTGTTACCAAAATGGGAGATAACCTTCCCTTCCCTCATTACTGATGACTGTTTACTTCTTGATTTCTTTTCTTCCACATCTTCCATGTACAAACATACAAGAACATGCATGGTCATGTGCAGAGGTCCATTTCTGCACAAAATAATTATGGATGTGATGTGCTGAAAATTCTTTAGTTGGATATGGTCTGAGCATTCACATGCTGGGAACTTTGTCCTCCTTGTTACAATTTTGAGAGGTGGCAGGTCCCATTTGGAGGTATTGTAGCAACACCCATGGAAGAGATTAATGTCATATTTGAGGGATCTCAGTTCAATTCAAGACCTGGTTGTCATAAAAAAGGGAGCTCCACCCTGAATGTCTCTTTCTGTCTTGCCAGGTGATGCCTCTCTTCCCCATGTGTCTACTTTGCATTCTAATGCTCCATCATAGTTTAACATAAACGCAGGGGACCTTGCCAGAAGTTGAACTGATGTGATTCTCTAGTCTTGGACTTTTAACTTCTAAAGGTGCTAGTTAAATAAGCCTATTTCCTTTATATATTACCCATGCCTGAACATTTTCTGAATATCAGCAGAGATAATTCAGTCTTTGACATAATATAGATATCAATATAGAGCATTTTTATTCTAATACACTTCTGATAAGTTACCCCTGCCCCCAAATGCCTCTTTTTCTCTTTCATAGCCCTTAGGCTGCCTTTAATTCTCTTGTGATTTCTCTTTTTTCTTAAAAGTAACACTGATTCATTGTCATTGAACTTCATCTGTAGATGCATAGGTAAACTCCTGCGGGGTCAGGGTAACTTAGCTATTACTGGTGTATTAATAAGCAAATTCCTCATCAAGTGGCTTGATGCTGTACTCTGGTAACTCAAGAAACTTAATATTGTGACCTGCCTCCAATTTCTAGTTCTTAAATATTTTTTAACTTTCATTTAGAGTAAGCAGACAGAATGCATAAATTTTAACTCTTTAGAATTAGTGCTTGTTTCATTATTTTAAAGCAATCATAAACAAAGAGCATTGGTTATTCACATAAACATTGTTTTAAATGAAATTAAATGAACACTTTGTTTATTTACACTAACCAGCCCCTCCCTGGCCTCATTAAAAAAATATTATCTAAATAAATGTCAGCATTATATCCGGCTCTCTACTCATCTTGGGGCACCATTGTCTCTTTCACTCTTGTTATTGTTTTGCATTTTAGAGTTCAGATAGGACTTCTATATTTTTATATCATATGCATCCATACTTTTCTCTAAAAGAAAGATAATTAACTAATGGAAATATTTTGTCAGTCATAGTCATTAAATTTTTGATAAGATTTAAGAGGCTTTCCTGTTAAAATTTTACAAGTGTCTGTTATGAAGTGTATGTATTATACTTAAAAATACTTAAGATGACCTGACAAAATCAATAAAATTGTAACAGACTACAAAAGGATATAGAAGTGTCAATTATCAGCAAGTCTCAATGACAAGTCTAACTTTTATATATTACTTAGTAGTTTATTTATAGTTTAAAAATAATTTCATTTCACATCCATTATTCCTGTCAGCAACTCCATAAAGTAGATACTATACTCTAGACAAAGAAAAAAGACTAAAGTTATTTCTTTTACCCAAGAACATAAAACTAGAAGTTGACATAACCAGACTCAACTATGAATCCATTTCATCCAAATCTTATGTTCATTGCTGTGGCCATGTTGCAGTTACAGATACTTTTATTTTTAGTAAATTGAGCTAATGTTCCAAATCTTAGGTTAAGAGTCAGAAAGGCAAGAATAGAAACTAATCCACCTGGGATGATTTGTCCTAGAGAGTGCAATTAATATGGTCCCAAAGTACTTTGAAGATCTGGGACATTTTTGATTAAGTAGGTAAAGGTTGGCAGAAATTTGACAACTTTTCCCATTCTGACTTCATTCACTTCTTTGAACTTTAACTATGATTTCATAGGACCATAAAGAGAGCATCACATAAAATGTTGATAGCCTGTAGCTTCAGGCATTTGAGGTATCTTTTATTCCACTACACAGGTTTTCAGGAAAAAAGTGTATTTTGAAAAGTTCCTGGAAAATGGGTTGAAGGCAAGTTTTTAAGGGAGACAGAAATGAGGTGGTAGTGGCGTGAAGTTTCAGTTCAGTAGGATGTTGTGTAATGTCTTGATAATAAATACATAAATCTGTATTACTGTACAAGTTTTCATTAAATGATTCATTTAACCTTGGTGTACTGATGCGCAGAAAATATTTTACTCAAAATATTTTGTAGAATAATAAGATATAAGGGGCAGGAAATTAGAAAAAAGATAGAAATTGAAATGAACAGCTTTTTGAGTCTAGTTTAAAAATTATGATATACAATTAAATTTTAAATAGCAAAGAATCTTAATCAGTAGGAATCTTAATTTTTTCACAATGTGATTATAGGTGAACAACAGTGTTTTATTTTCTGAATGTTCTGTGAGTTTAGGGTGAAGGATTGGCTAGAAAAACAAACTCCTGGGGCTGAGGATTTAGCTCAGCAGCATAATTGCCCGCCTGGCAAGAGCAAGAACATGAGTTCAATTTCTGGTACAAAAAAAAAAAAAAAAAAGAAATACAAACTGTTACATTTTCAGATGCAATTTTATAGAAGCTCTCTTGGCTCTTTTATTTTCAGTATTTTTCAGTGACTCAGAGAAGTTCGAGATAGAATGTTTGGGAAGGGGAAGAGATCAAAAGAAGGAAGCTGAGAAATATGGCCATAATGGGTAAAGGGGGAAAAGCAGGTCAAAGAAGCTATGCAATTTGTTCAAACTCTCACAGCTTCTAACCTTATGTTCTTGAATTCCATGTCCTCAGAATTCTCTGAAATCTATGAAATAGGAGTAATAATTACACTAATCTATAATGTCACTATGGTATTCAACCAGAAAATAAGTGTTTAACACAGTGTGAAGCAGACACACAAAAAGATGCTGTAAGGCTATAATAAAAATAATCATAACTCTGCATCCTATTCTTTCTTTACTATACCCTACTGGAGTAACACAGGATACTTCAGTGCTGGGACCGGAAGTGGCAGGAAAGCTGTCACTCCTTTGTTCTGTATTGGTGGGGTATGGCTGGATTATGGGTAGGCGTGGCAGGGACAGGGAGGGGGTTTGTGTGGGCGGCAGAGGAAGGAGCGGTGGGAAGCAGGCCCAGGACCCGCTCATGCTGCTGCTCTGGAAGTTAACATCTATACCAGACATCCTGAACCAGCACCCCACCCCAATGCTAGGAAAAATAGCCACCAAAGGGCTTATTTGCTTGTCCGTTCTTTATTTTGAACTGGTAGTTCTCAAAATAAAGGAGAACCATTTCACAGCAGTCTTCCAAGCAGTTGCTTATGTGGCATTCAGAATCATGAGTCTGGCTTCTATGGCACTCCATAGGCGTGAGTGTGCTAGCAAATGGACATTCACAGCAGGAAGGAGAAGGCACCTTGTTAACCTCATAGTAAGTCAGGCTAAGGGAGTAAAATAGAGTGCCTGTCTCACGCAACACCTTTCTGATGTGACTCTTTCAGGAAAAAGCCTCTTAAGATAATTAGAATCTACTCAAAATAATCATTTCCCTGCTTTCAGCTGAATCAATACATCCAGCTTTAATCAATGTCACTTTCTATGTGAGTTTTATAAGGGACGATGAGAAACACTATTTGTTTTAACATTCTAGACCGTCTTCCAAATTCAAACATCCCTAGAGTTCTTTGAAAGTAATGAGTATTGAATTTGTCTTTGATCCAGTGAGTCTTTATCCATTCTCCTGGCAGAAGTTGACAGTCTGACATTTGGTCATTAGTGACCACATTGATGACCTATGTGTCTCTAGAGAGACACGAAGAGACAACCTACTTTCTAATGCTAGAAAGAAAGGACAGAAAAAGTACTTTAAAAAAAAAACCTACCTACTACACTGGATGAACAATTTGTATTTTCGGATGAAAAATGAATTTTTTTAGCCAATGAAATTTGTATTGTGTCTCTTAGATATGAGTAGTCAGGTATTATTTAATCAGGTTAAATATGATCAAATAAAATCAATTTATCAGGCAACTTATTTTATGATATCCGTTAAAGTTTCTATTGATCTGTTGACTAATGTACCAAGTAGCTAGAACAGAATCTATTAAGATTCATTAAAAAAAAAATCAGCAAACCTGAACATCTCAGTTTATATCTCGCAAAATTCATGGTACTATTTAATCTTCTATGTGAGGAGGGAACAGATGATAAACTAACGAGCAACAGTATTTGTTATCAACCTTTTCCTAAATATTAGAGTTACTTTTTGTTGGAGTTTTATTTATATATTCCACTGATTAGTTTAGATCCAGGAAATTCCCCAGTAACTCAGACAAAAATGTGTGTATCAACCAGAGTTCAACCAGGGAAACAAGAACTTAGGATATGTAGAAATTCATTGTGCTGGCTTCTAACACTGACATGGCTGATTGGGAAAGCCCAGAGACTATAGGCAGGCTATCAGAAGGCCAGCCCCAATGAAACTTTTAGGAGTGGGCCAAAATTCCACCTGTGGATGAAGTTTTCCTTCATTAGAGGGTCTTCAGCTCTGCTTTCAGATCATTTAACTGATGGAATCAGGCCCACTCAATTAATTCCGTTACTTAATTGATTATGAATTTCAGTTACATAAAAAAATACCTTTTCAGCAGGACTGGATTTATGATTCACTGGACCACTGAATACTACAGACTCTCCAGGTTGACACTAAGAGGCCATAGCATCACACCAGCATTTAATAGATCTATTTAGATATAACGATCCATACTTAAGCAACTACTTATTTCAAAGGGAGCTTCTCTGTAAACTTCTAAAACAATATGATTTTGAATATGCTTTAGCATTGCCTTTTAATTTTTATTGTAGCTACCAATAGATAAATTGGTAGATGATCTAGGTGGGTTTTACACCTGGAGACTACCCTGGGATTACCTAAAACTGAGGTTAATGCTGAAGGCCTAGAATATCAGGAGACAGTGCCACCTTTCAGGCATAGATTTGTCTTCTCCCTTCCTTTTTTTTTCTCATCTTTTTAGTACTTATTTGAAAAAAAAAAAGAAAAAAACTGTGTTCTTTCATTTACTCATTTATTTCAATAGTAAAGGAGGAATAGTATTTTTTTCCCACAAAATAATGTTGAGTACATGGTTGTTAAATTCCACAAGCCCAATTCAGAGATTAAAAGCTGTAACCATTAGTGTACTATCACTTGGAATTTTTCTGTAAGGCAGCTACTGCTCAGATTTATAACCACCTTATGAAGTGTCTATATACTGAACTGTACTCACATAATCTCCTTTGTGTACTCATTTACTGATCTATTCTCTTATTCTTAACTAAGTTAACATTTACAGAGTTTCTACTGTGTGCTAGGCTTGATACTATATGCTGTGATGTAAAACATAAAGGGGAAGCAAATAGCCTTAGAGAGCTTAATTGAATCTTCAATGCAGGGTGATTGAACTATTATTGCTATGTTATGCTAACGTTGTGTAAATGAATTTAGATCTTTACCTATGGAAATTTAAAAAGTCATCAGAGATTTGTAAGTCATAAAATAAGGAGAAAGGGGGATTAATATTTTAGAAAAACTTTGCTGGATGTAATCCAGAAAATATACTGGAGAAAGGGATCGCATAAATTCAGAGATGGTAGAAACCATATGAACTTACCACATCATTTATTCCTCTGGCTAGTTCAGTGCTGGGAATGAAGCATGCATTGATTTATTAATTAATTATTTCATTAATTCAATGTATGTTGATTGCTGATTTCTATATATCATAATATATCATATTATTTTTAGGTAATCCCAGGGTAGTCTCCAGGAGGCAATGCTAAATAAAACTGGCATAGTCTAAACCATCATGGATCTAATGTATTTGTGAAAATTAACAAACAATAAATTTATAAGTGAAATAATTATATGTTGTACCAGGTACCAATTATATGTTGTACCAGGTACCATGAAGGAAATCCTCAGACGGAGAATACCAAGTGCCTACTTTGAGTGGAGTGTGGAGACGGTTTGCTTAAGGAAGTAATACTTTCAGATATAAATTGGAAAATAAATATTTTTATGTAAATTATAAAGAGTAGAATCAAGTAGAAGTTATTGGCAATGACCTAGGGAAATATTATTACTATTTAAACCAGGGTGGTAGAAATGATCATGGAGAGAAATGATACAAAGACATTGATGATTCTATAGGACTGGGTCTTGATTGGATGTGGGAACTATAGAAGAGGGGGGATTAAGGTTAGCAGCTAGTGTTTGATAGTGTTTCTTCCTGAGGAAGAGATACCAGGAACAGAGGTAGCTGAACCTTGGTCATGGGCAGCTGTAGGTTCAATTTTGGACCTTGAAGTGGTTTTGAGACATCTTAGTGGATGTAGCCAGATTCAGATTGAGAGCCATTGTAGGGAGATCTGAGTTGAGCACAAATAAAAAGAAACAAAAGATAATGTTACAACAGCCACAAGGATAGATATTTGGAAGAGTAATGGTAAAGATTATTAAACTTTGTAAAGCAATCAAGTAAGATAAAGGTAGGAAACTGGCACACACTGTCAGAAATGAACTTTAGGATAACTAGAGAAATCTTCAAGTGTTAGAGCTTGCCACATGAGTGTTTCTGAAAGTCTCAGAGACATACAGATAAGCAAATAAGTGAATAAATGTATTGAGAGCAAACTCAGGGACAGAAGAGTCCATCATCTTGACGCAGTGGAAGAACTAACATTATGGAAATTAATGTAGAGAGCAGAAAAGTTGGGAGGTTGTGTTTATAAAGCAAAGCATTTAAACGTGAGCTGTTGGTGGTAAATTACATCAAGGGACCCCAAGGTCCAGAGTGTGGTGTGGAAGTTCTTTGAGTTGGGAAAATACCTGTGGTAGGAAGGGCCATACCTCTCAGATATCCTAGAGGTTATAAGACGTCACCTTTGGTCTGTATTGAATGTGAAGGCTCAGGAAGTCTCCCATACTCAGATGGGAGCAGATACACTCAGTCAGCGGTCTCTTGGTGAGCTTTGGCTCACGTCTTTGTGCACAGGTGATAGTGCACACAGGTGACAAGTACACACTCACCTTATATTGATGGTGTTTATCAGCACTGAAAAATTTGATACAGTCAAGTCTTAGTCAAGTCTTTAAAAAAACACTTCATGGCCATGCATTGAACTCAAAGACAGACATACGGTTATTGCCTTCAGAGAACTCTGTCAAACCAGAAGACTGGCTAGGAAGAAGTCATTGTGATACAATGTGATAAATAATGTAAGGAGCTCTGTGCAAAATGCTTTGGGATAAGAAAGCAGTAACTACTTTTGGCTGTATATGCATGGGAGTTTTCACACAAAGGGGGAATGAAATCCTGTCCTTGAAAATGGATGGAACTACACTAGAGAATGCAGGGAAGGGGTGAGGTTCAGGAGGAGGTGCCAGTCTGAGCAAGGGCACGCCAAACACGAGAGTCACAGGAACAGACTGCAAAGGATGGGCTTTACCAAAGAGCATGTAGGGGACAGAGGAGCAGAGGCTGGGAACACACAGGGTCAGCCTTGGGTCTGTCTCCCTCTGCACGGTATTTTGACTCTACGAACCCAGAAATCCACCTCGTGTACTTGGAATAACAGTCCCATTTCATGATGATATCCCTACTTGAATTTTCCATGATCTTACTGGCTTGATCATTTTCTTGTTCCACAATTCCTACTGTTTTCTATAGTGTTTATTCAAATTACCATTTCTGCCTTTATCTAGTTGCCTTTTTTAGAAGGTGAACATAGGGTGTCCTGTATGTGAAAGTTAAGAATTTTGATTAAGTTGCAAGGTAGTAAAGGCATCTCAAAATCTTCTAACTTGGTTCCTCCAGTGGCACAACTAGTGTCCAGACAATCAAGAAAATATTTATTTTTTTCCATTTATTTCAGTAGTGCTCTGTGTGCTTTTGACTGTACAGTATAAATCTACAGCTGTCCCCTCAAATTGTCTTTCAAATAAGCAACAAGGATATGTGAAGGTTGTTGTGAAATGGTCTTAAAATTTGTGTATATACTCTGAGTCTTATTGGATATTATTCCTATAAGCAGGGACTTCTTTTAAATTAAGATCCGTTGCTATTTTGGATATTTTTTAAAATGTTGTTTCTCATTTAAAAACTTCATAACAAAACCAAAAAAGGCCACATTTTCCTATTGGCACTGTTCTGTGAGTCTGAACATAATCTGCATTACATTTCTCCATATGAGTAATGTACTAACACCACTGAAGGCTAATGCTTTTCTCTTTTTAGTAAGTATCACCAATGCTAAAATGTGAAAATAAGGAATATACCTATCGCTATTAAGAATCTGAATGCTTTTACCTTTCATTTTACATTTCACTTGTAATAAACTTAAATCCAGTTGTTTGAAATCTGAAGTGGATAATTTAGTGACAGAAAAACATGGTAGGCTACTGCACTGAGAACAGTATCTTTAAAATGCCTGTTTGAATCATCCGGTCTAGTTTTGTCATCTTATTTTGATTGGTGAATGATTTTGCTGCCACAGCTTGATCTAAAGTTCAGCCTTCCCTTGCTTCCAGTGCAAAGATATTCTTCAGTTGACTAGTTTTCCTGGAGAAATTTATTAAAAGCTAGCTAGACTAGTAGTAGTACAGTGGAAATTCAGACTAACAGAAACCGTGGCTTGAAGGTATGGTACTTACCATGGAAGAGGCATGTTTCTCTGTACTTTAAAACATTCACAACACTCAGTGTGTCCTGTAGTGAACTAGTATTTATACTTCATTCAAGTTATCACTCAATAAATTGTTGAGAACATTTCATTGGCCATGTAATCTTTCTTTGCAGTATATCTTATTACTCATCACAATTACTCTGTGAGTCAGGTAGCATTATTATTTGCATTTTCAAAACAGAAAATTTAGTGAGCTTTGAGAGATTAGTAATATGTTGAGCTCCCCCAGCCAGAAAGGGAAATCACTTTACAACTTATCTCTTGCCCATCAAAACAAAAACATTTCTCACTGTAGTTATGAGACAAAGAGACATAAGTGTCACAGAAAATTTAATGTCATTTTCAAGCCCTGTTGACTGGAGTTTAGTATTGGTAACAATGTGAGATCATGAGAATAAGGTTCAATTTATATGTTTCTTTTGCATTTCTTAAAATACTTGGGATGAACTCCCAAGGTCATTGTTGTATAAAATAGATCTCTGTGACAGAAAATATATTTGAAGAACTCATTTACAAATATGAAACATTGCTGTTAAAATATTGGTGATAAAGATTTCTCTGAAACAAGTGTGGCACCATTGATTCACAAGTCCTAAGTCCTAAGTTTACTAAGGAAACTGCAAAATCATAAATGATGTATAAATCAATGATATGGTTGCAAGATTCTGACAAGATCAGTTAGTATCAAAAGAACAAACATAAATAAATTAGTATTTTTGCTGAATAAAACATGTGAATGAATCAGAAAAATGAATCCAAAGAATCTAGATTTTACTTCATTCCCATATGTAGTAGACTATACATGACATAAAATGTCATCCACAATTCCAATTGTCACATCTTGACTATTGCTATGACATTACATACCAAAATCTGGAGACTCACTAGACAAATTTAATATTTTAAATACAAATGAAACTGAGAAAAGGAGACATGTTTCCTATCACAAATATAGATTATAATAGAAATAATATTGCAGAGACAAAATCATAGCTGCTTAACAGTTAAATGTGTTCTTTTATTTGGTGAGAAATTTTGGAGCCATTTCCCGTGGTGCAGTTGATTTCTCTAACTTTGAAGAATTAAATTATGTTATGTCATAGAAATGATTTTTTGACTTCACTTTTTAAATCCAAATCCTTTGATTGCTCAAGTTATGGTTATTTTTAAAAGCTTTAGATTTTCTTTTCACTCATTGCTCTTTTAGAGTTTGAAATGATATGATCAAATACATCTGTCTTAAGAAATAGCATTCAAATGAGAATCTGGGTGGATAGGATTGGAGTATTTTTTTTAACATAGAAGCATTTTATTAACTAATTTTCTGCCCATGGAAATATTTTAAATGTGTGAGGATTAAAAGAATACATTATCTTCTAAGCAGCTGGTGTGGAAAAGCCATTGTAAAGCTTGTTCAGAAGAGACTGTGATTAAACCACTAGGAGGATGGATGAAGACTTTGGAATCACAGGTAGAATTTATGCCCAGATTTCTTGTAAAGAAAAGAGCACCTGTGAAAGATGAAGGATGAAAGAAATAAGAATTGCATTGGCCACCCTGGGGAATAGGCAAGAGCAATGACTTTCAAACTGCAGGCCATATCCCATTAGTGGGTCACACACTCGGGGAAAGGATTGTGGCCTGCTATCAAAAGTATTGAAAGAGAATAGAAAATAGCAGCACATAAGTCAAAGTGAAAACAGGATATTATGTTTAGGAGATATTTGCATGACAATGTACATAGTAAAGATTAAACATTTTTCTAATGTTGGTTTGTATTTGTGTGCACAGTGGGTAAACATTTCTTATCAAATTTTGATAAAATAATTTATGAAAAATGATCTGAAGAGAAGATAAAATCTGATTAATA
This sequence comes from Dolichotis patagonum, assembly GCA_004027295.1. Taxonomy (NCBI): domain Eukaryota; kingdom Metazoa; phylum Chordata; class Mammalia; order Rodentia; family Caviidae; genus Dolichotis; species Dolichotis patagonum. The sequence goes on from PVJX010003133.1 coordinate 110,160, forward strand.
GTAGAGAAATGATTATTTTTGGGAAAATATAAAGGCAAGAGTTTGAAAGCCCTCTCTATTTCCTTTGCTAATATTTTAGTAAATTTTTGCCTATAAATGATTCCATGAAAATGAAATTTATTGTTGTTTTGTTGTTGTGTGTACCTATGTACATATGTAGGAGTGTTTTGAGTGAGCTTTTATGGACAGAGAATGTTTCAGTAACATAGGAAAGAATACATGGCTACAGATATGTAGAGTAACATATCTGTGTGTGAATGTGTGTGTGTACCTGTGTCTATTTTCTGCAGATATATTTATGACATATATATTCTGTAGATATATTTAGGACATATCAATATGTGAGTGTCTTAAGTATCTTATATAATGAATATCTCATTTAAAATTTTGAATATGTTTAAATAATATCTATATCATAAACTAATAAAATTCAAATGGCTATAGTAATTATAGAAAACACTATAGCCATAAATAATTACTTTCTTTTTTTGATCAGTACTGGGGATCAAACTCATGATGGTGTGCTTGCAAGGCAGGCGCTTATGCCGCTGAGCTAAATCCTCAGCCCCAATAGTTACTTTCTTAAGCTATTAAATCTTATTTTGAATTCCTTCATCTGAAATGAGATGTATGATTAACTGAATGTGTAACATCAGGTCTGATGCTAAAAATTACTTTAATATTAATGATTTTTTCACACTGCTGAATTTTAAGGTGATATCAGAAAGACTCTCAGGGTATGTTATTTTAAATATTTTTTATAAGAGCATTGTTCTTAAAAGTCATTGCCTATATTAGTAGGTGTGATATCCTCTATACATAGCTCCTCATATTTTATAGTGTTGTAATTTATCATCATGGTATAGTCTGATTTTTAAAATTTGCAATCTATAGATTAAATTATTTTAGAAACCAGAAATTGTTGAACATTCTCTTTAGTGTGGTCATTGGAATGATTTTTCTTCTTACCATTCTTGTCTTTAATTGTTTTTTTCTCTCTTCTTCTTTTATCTGTATTTATATCTATATCTATACCTATATCATCTATCTATATCATTATCTCTATCTCTATCTCTCTCTATCTGTATCATCTAATCTTCACCCTCTGTGTTACCACATGCTGGGAATACTGGTAACAGGACAGATACTGTCCTTGCCTCATGAAGTCATGGTAAAGGGAAACAATGAAGTTTAAGAATGCACATAGGATGGACATCTAGCCTGACCTTGGTGTGTTGGAGAAAATCCTTGAATCAAATGGCACTTAAGATGCCACCCGAAAGGTAAGAGGTGGAGCGAGGTACAGAATGCCATAAGCAGGATTAAACATGTACACAGTATGAACACGGTGACAGTATGAACCTGGGAAGGGGAGGAGAGAGACCTTAGAGAGGTACCAAAGGTCTCCATCTCATGAAGGTTTCTAAGCCAAGTAAGAGTCTGGGTTGTATTATAAATGCGATGGTGACTGATAATGCTATTTAAACCAATTCCAATTGAATTCCACCTGAGTACAAATATACAAAGAGTCATCAAGGCAGATGTTGAATGTTTAAATGAAAAAAAAATTGCAGTAAAAGACACATTATTACAGTAAATGAAACATCATCATTAATCACCCTCAGGATATTGCCCTCACTTTGAATGCACTTATCCTACTGGTTTTGCCACTTTGTGAAGCAGTGCTGGAGATCATTTTTTGTGTCTTTACAACATGTAATCAATAAATGGTGAATGCTGTTGCAGTGTTATCTAGTGGAAAGATAGACTTGTGAAAACAAAGCATATGTCATCATATACCTTATAAGCATGATTCAACACTGTATGACTTCTGGGTCTTCCCCCCAAAAAGTAAACATTTCAAATCCATTCAGGACATCAAGGCAGCTGGGAAAGTGCAACTAAGACTCTCACAAAAGATTTCCAAGAATTCCAGAAAGTGACAAGAACAATGGAGAAGTGTGTTCCAGTCTCTGGGGAAGATTAATGGCAATGTGTCTTTTTTTTTTTTTTTTTTTTTTTGGTACTGGGGATCGAGCTCATGACCTCGCGCTTGCCAGGCAGGAGCTTAAGCCACTGAGCTGAATCCCCAGCCAATGTGTCTTTTCTTATAAGAAATTTATTTTAAATTAAAAATTCACTGTATGTGTGGACTAAACCTTACATTTGTAGAAACATCCACTTAACATCCAGTGTAGACTTAGACAAGAGGTCAACAAACTTTTCTTTTTGTACCAGAAGTCAAATTCCAGAACCTGTGCTTGCCAGGCAGGCAGGTACACTGCTGGGCTATATCCGCAGCCCCAACAAATGTTTCCTAAATAAAGGCCAAGACATAAAATATTTTAGGCTTGATGATACATATGATTGCTGTCACATCTAGTAAACTGTTAACTGTAGTGCGAACATAGCTGCAGCCCATATACAAACAAATAAGCATGACTGTGCTCCAGTGAAATTTTTATATGGATATTGAAATTTGAATTTCATAAATATTTTCATGTATCATAGATATTCTCCCTTATTTTCTTTCTTTCTTTCTTTTTTCTTTCTTTCTTTCTTTCTTTCTTTCTTTCTTTCTTTCTTTCTTTCTTTCTCTCTTTCTTTCTCTTTCTTTCTTTTTCTTCTTTCTTTCTTTCTTTCTTTCTTTCTTTTTCTTGCTTTCTTGCTTTCTTGCTTTCTTTCTCTTCTTTCTTTCTTTCTTTCTCTTTCTTTCTTTCTTTCTTTCTTTCTTTCTTTCTTTCTTTCTTTCTTTCTTCTTTCTTTCTTTCTCTTTTTTTCTATTTTGAGATAGGGTCTCACTTTAGTTCATACTGGCCTCTAGTTCACTAGGTAGTCCATGGTGGCCTCCAACTTGCAATGATCCACCTGCCTCAGCCTTTTGAATGCTGGGATTACAGGTGTGCACCACCACTCCACCCTGATGTTCTTTTTTAGTCACTTAAAAATAGTTCT
>PVJX010003134.1:0-113909 GCA_004027295.1 Dolichotis patagonum
TTATACTATTGTGTTATGTTTGATATTATTGTAATTGAAACTATGCTCAACTATAGCAGAGTAAGAGATATGGCGTTAGATACTGTTGATGTCCAGTTGACTTAATGTAAAGTACTGTGTTGCCTATGTTGTCCTCTTCTGATCTGCTCTGTACTGCCCCCTTTTGTTTTATTCTCTTTTAAATAAATAAATAAATAAATAAATAAATAAATTTAAAAAAAAAAAAAAAGAACACTGACTCCTTCCCTGAGCCTGAAAATGTCTGAAGGTCACTAATGGGACTAAAGATTTGGCATCTTTGGATTCACATGTGTCTATCCTCCTTCCTGTCTTAATCCTTGGGCCAGAGTCTGCTCAGCTCTGCACAGAAACAATTTAATCTTTTAAGAAATGTTGTGTCCAGCACCACAGCACAGGTGTGCTACCTATTAGAGTCTGTGTGTGCTCCTCCAACCCCACTCCTGGGCTTTTTCAGCAGCCCAGGAACTGAAAGTCCCTCAGTCCTTCCAGAAGGACCAAGTGTTTGTGCAAGTTGATAATGAGCTCTAAAAGTAACTCCACAGTTTCTTAGTGAAGTTGACACCTGTTAGGCCACTGTTGTAGTCAGGGTTGTGCAGAGAACAATTAAAATTAGGACTTTGAGTTTATAATATTATTTTATGATGGTCACCCAGAGTTAACATAAGAAAATGCAGGAAAACTGTCTACAACACTAATGACATAGAATATTTAGCCAAGGGCCTGAATCCCATAGCAATGTCCCAGATGAGTCCAGATGAAGACCCAGAGCTCATGACAATGTCTCCCACAAGTGCAACTGGAGGCCTAGAGCCCACAAGAAGGACTCACGCCAGTCTCTTTTACGGGTCCATGCTGGGAAGGCCCAAAGGTCAGTGGTGGAAGCCAGAAAGTCGATCCCAGTGGGGTGAAGGAGCTGTGGTGACAGGCTGATAGTTCTACCCTGGAGCTGAGAAGTCACACTCACAACAAAGACCAGGGCTGTCCTGAAAAGCACCACAGCCATCCTCAGAGACACGGAGGCCTCGAGCTCCTCAGATGATAAGCACAGTTGAGTACATGCCAGGAAGCCAGCATAACGAGTTCATCCTGGAGACCAAACAGCACATGTCTTCCCCTCTGGAGCCAGGAAACAATGTTTGATGTAAGGACCAGAGCTTCTCCAGGAGAAGCAAGAGCTCAAATAGCAACATGTAGGAGAACCCACAATGCCTCAATGCCTCAATGCTTCCTTCTTCACATCTCTATGCTGGCAACTTTCCTCAGGTGGAACATCTATGCTCAGCACCATGGTGATTTAATTCTACTGGTGTTAAGTTGACCACCAGTTTTTAATCTGTAACAGCCACCAAGGTCGAGGCTAGGATTTCTGCACAGGATGATGGCACAGGATACCAGAAAATTCAACAGCCTCTTAGAGAAGTTGAATGGAACCACCCAGTTATCCAAATTTATCAAAAGGAGAACCATCTTCTGGAATAGTGCTTCTGGCCAGTGGAAATTACCAGGCTTCAGCCTACCCCTGCAAGCAATGAAAACCTCTGCTCCCTGTGTTCTGTGAACATCAGCTGGGTCAGTCTCTGGACCAATTGTTGACCCCTCCAGCCAAATACCCAACTTACTGAACCCTCACCCTGAAAGCTTTGCCTGTGCAGGTGTGTATGTGCTTTCAATATTTGGCCCACTCTGGTTTCTACCATCTCAATGTCCAAAGATCCTGCTGTCCAGTACTGTAAGGATAAGAGATGCTAGCAAACAATAATCAAGGTCACTTTTACATTATTCTTGATAGTGAGGTTTATATATTTGCCTAACCTGGTTATTCTGGCTACTTCTTGGTTTTCTATATAGACAGAATGTTTGGCTGGGAAAAGATAATGAGCTTGAATATTGTGGTTATTAATTACATACAAAAATTTCCAATTTCCATTTACATCTTTTTTTTTGGTACTGGGGATTGAACTCATAACCTCATGCTTGCCAGGCAGGCGCTTATGCCACTGAGCTAAATCCCAAGCTCCAATCTCCTTTCAGACCTGATGTTGCTCAGTGCATTTGCAGTCTGCCTGGAAAAAGCCCAAGAATTCTCTGCCCATCTTTCAGCATTGTAAACAAGTCTGGTACATACTTGTAAGCCCTAGAAAAACTCTTCCTGTAGCTACCTTAGGGACTTATTCACACCACCAGGTCAGTTGGACTAGGCCAAAGTAGGCCAATGAAATGCTCAAGCTATCTGCTCCTGTGTGAGCCCATCTCCACGGTCATGTCTGGCTGCTACCTTCTCTCTGGGGAGGAGATAGCCCTGTGATTCTCACAAGATCCTTTCTGCACATACTTTGACTAGGAAGATTACTCTCTTTCTTTCCCCATTTCCTCCCTGAATGCTCAGAGCGAACTTTCTCACCCACAGCAGGTGCTGCATCATCTTGTGTACAAATTGTCTATGAAGGTCATCTCTCCCACTTCCTTGTCCAGAGGCCAGGGTCACAGGTGTGGACCTGTGACTGTCCCACAGCCCTGTCACCTTATGCAAAGTGAGTCTCTGATATTGTGGACGATGGAAGGAACAGTGGATGAGGGCAGAAGAGGGAAAAGAAGAAAGGCAAAGAACGTTCCTGCACAGCTGAGAAGCACTGAGCAATTTAGACACTGCAGGGTCATGTGAGAGGAGAGAACATTGTTACAGGGAGCATTGTTACAGGGAGCATTGTTACAGGGACATGAGGGAACCTCCTCCTGAAGGCTGTGGAGGGATGGGATAGTCATGCAGGGCCCATGGCTGGCTGTGCCTCAACAGAACTGCTGCCTGTGCCCCTGAGGCTCCGACTCCTCTCTATAGTGCCACACTGGCTGCCTGACAGAGTCCACCTAGAAGCACATGGAAGGTCCATGTGCTTGGAGACCCTTTGGAGTAAATCAGTAATAATAGCCCTGTGTCCTTGCAAACATTAAAATGTCAATCTTGCTCAGATCCCTGACTTACGTCTATGAGAAACCTGTGTTCAAACGAGCTCTTGATGATACGGGAGTTGTGCCACACAAGTACGCTCTGGGAGTCCTTAGGCATGGCATGGAAAGATGAGAGCAACCTAAATAGCCAGAGGGACATGGGAGGGAGATTCGTCACATGGACAGGGAATACCACAAAGCTACTATACTCATGCAGTGTACAGTCGTGAGTCACCTGCACCAGTACATATACAATGATTAGTGCTTAAAAGGTGAGTAAAACCATATGTACACCTTGAACTCTAGCACTTTCTCTATGTACAAGAGTCTAAATTTACTGTGCACTGTGCACTGTCTATGTACATGTGTGTGCACACATATATACATAGGTGCACATCTATTCATGCATGGGTATACATGTGTGCATATATATATATATATATATTGCCTGTGTATGTGTGCATGTTTGTGCCAACGTGTGCCTATATACACATGTACATGTGTGTTCATGCATATATGTGTCTGTGCACAGATTTTGAAAGTACACCCAGAATATTGTTCACAGTAAGTTTTTTGGAGTAATGGAATATGCCATAACAAAATATTTTTTTCCATATATCCTACCTCTTACAACATTAACAACATTTATACAACTGGAAAAGAAGATGCAATAAATTGAACTTTTACAAATAAAGAGTTCAAATGTTCCCAAATGTGGCATTGCTTGGAGACCCTTTGGAGTAAATCAGTAATAATAGCCCTGTGTCCTTGCAAACATTAAAATGGCAGAGGCAAAAATGCCCTTCACACTCAACACTTAAATTTTCAACAGTTCTCACACTTTTGGTACAAGTCTTCTCCTAAATGGTATCTAACACATATAAAGTTCTATGGAATTAAATACAGAGATGACAAAAAAAAATTTAGAGACATGTAATAATCATTTTAAGAAGTAACTGATGTGCCAAGTGTGGTGGCATTCTCATGTAACCCCACCACAACAGGAGGCTGACACAGGAGACTGCAAGTCTGAGCCCATCCTGGGCAAGTTAGTTAGTGATACAGAGAGACCCTGACTTATAAACAAAACAAACAACAAAAACAAAACAAAACAATGAGGCTATAGCTCAATGCAAAGGCCCTGGGTTTAATCATCTGCAGTAGTGCCCCCCAAACTATGTTCAAGGGATCCTCCTCCAAATCTGCCCATACGACAAATGTTATGGTAATTCATCCTATGATGGGAAGAGGCTTCCCAGAGACGGCATACAATGTCATCAATCTCTTATCAATACCATTCTGGTCATTCTATCACATATCATACTTCCTGGAAAACTAAGCTCTAATAGTGACTCAAACAGTAGAATCACTGCTATTTTCCTACCCTTTAGTCTGTTCATGCAGTTTTAAATATAGTTGTGAAAAATCACTTAGTCATATTTATAGGCACATTGAACTTTAAAGTCAGAGTCCCTAGGAGAATATCTAATGCCAGCTACTCATTTTCTAGAAAAAAGGAGAGACATACCGGGAAGGAATTCATTCCCAGAACTACTTGCCTCAGAGGCAAGAGTTGCTCAGTGCTGTCTAGGCCCAGGGAGGGTCAGCTGGTCCTGGCCACTTGTTGATATCCTGGTATCTGAAGTTGCCATGTATGGTTTGTGCTCAGTGTATTTGGATTACACCGGCCAGATAAACACATGTGTCCCCAATTGCGTTCTGACAGTTAAAGTTACTTACTGCAGCAGAAGCAAAATGTCACCTTACAAGACAAGTGTCCCAAGCCAAGCCTAGTGGCCATATCTGTAATCCCAGCACTGTGGAACACTGAGGCTTATCCTGGGCAACTGAGTAAGACCCTGTCACAAAATCAAAATACCAAAAGGTGTGGGAATATAGCTCAGTTCAAAGGCCCTGAGTTCAAACCCTAGTAGGGCAAAGAAAAAGAGGAGGAGGATGGGAGGGAGAAGAAGAGGAGGAAGGGATGGAGAAGGAAAGAAAACACAGCACCACAGGTATCTTTGGGGATCAGGTATCCTTCGCAGCTTGCAAATCTGAGCTGAGAGGAAAGCCTGGGTACAGGGCTTGCTAATGCAGGACAGTCAGGCTCACTCTCCTCAGCTGCCACCACCAAGAGAGGTCCAACGATGGAAAAAACAACAGTTCTGCAGTTAGGGGAGCTGGGGTCTGTCTTGTATGACAAGCACATGAACCTCACAGGGCCAAGATCAAACAGGAACGCAAGAGGCACTGCTCCACACAACACATGCATTCTTCATAATTTCTCATTCACATTTCTTACTGCCTCTGTCAAGTATGTTTCACTCTGAAGACTGAAGATTCAAGGCTTAGTGACAGCTTTGACCCAAGTCACCCAGATGCAATGATGTCCCAGGTAGGTGGCCTCAGAGCCTTAGCAGACAGTACTGGGGCGAAGTGTCACAAGTCTTCGACTTTGATGGTCTAAGGCTTCCAAGCATAGACGAAAGATTAAATTACACCTGTTTACTCAGGATACATATGGGGATCCCTGGAGTAAAACACTGCCAAAACCAAACCATCTAAACTGTCTTCCTACAAGGTTGCTGCCTATGCTGAATGCTTATGGCCCCTCCCCTAATTCAGAAGCTAACACCCAGTCATGTGTCGGCACTGAGATGTGGAGCTTCTGGGAGACAATGGGGTCAGGAGGATGGAGCCCTTGTGAGTAGGATTAGTATCCTTATAAAAGAGACCCAGAGAGCTGTCATGCTCCTGTTACTCCACGAGGATACAGCTAGCAGGCACCACCAATGAACCAAGAAGCAGCCCTCACCAGACACCAAGTGTGCTCATGCCCCCATCCTGGGCTTTCATCCTCCAGAACTGTGAAAAATGGGTCTGGTTTTCTTACTAAGTCACCTAGCCTCTGGGACTCCCTTGCCAAAGCACAAGTGAACTGAATCTGAGGCAGGCCAATTCAGTGGAGAGTTACGGTTCTCCACACATGGTCTCTGGGAAACCCAGAAACTCAGTCCCACAATCATCAATTGATCAAGCTGGGTCCCTCTTCCTACCACACATAAAAGCTCACTCAGAGTGGACTGAACACCTGGACAAAGAGCTACAATTTGATGGCACTCTTAGGACATAATGGTTTCTTTGGAATGGCACATACCCATGGAAGATGAAACACAAAAATAAGTAACAACTTCTTCAAAATTCTGATGTTGCTAATATGCCTTCAAGAAAGCCAGCTGGGCATCCTGGCACAGCCTGTCATTTCAGCCCTCTGGAAGGCTGGAACAGAAGGACTGTAAATTTTAGACTAGCCTGGACAACTCAGACCCTGCCCCTCCCAAGAAAAATATTTAAAAGGCCTGAGAATGTATCTCAGCATGAATGCCCTCAGTTTACTCCTTAGTACCTTTGAAAAAGAAAGAGAGAGAGAACCCACAACATGAAATATTTGAAAATCATATCACTATCAGAATATTTAAGTAATTCTTAAATGAATAATAAAATGGTAAGTAATCATTTTAAGTGATTGAAAACGAATGGCTATTTCTCCAAAGAAAATATAAAGAGGGTCAGTGAGGCCAGAACAGATGGCCAGCAGCAGCAATTGGAAAGTGAAACGCGAGTTCAGATTGCTTCGGCCACCACTTCTCCCCCATTGGGATGTCTGTAATCACCTAGGCAGACACGAACGCAGAGAAGCAGGCTGCAGAGAGACCAGAACCTCAGTCAGAGATGTGTGAATGCAAAACAGCACCACCACTGCCGCTCTGGCCATGGCTCGGTGGTTCCTCAGGGGGACTGATCACCAAGAACCCGTCAAATCCACGCCCAGTTATGCCCAAGAGAACTGGGAAAGGCATCTGCGTACCCACTGCGTGGACACTTGGGGAACAGCAGAGGCAAAAAGAAACAGAGATGCTCAGCAGCTGACAGACACAGCTGACAGCAAAGTCTTAACATGACCTGGAAACACGGCGGTGCTAAGGCGTCCTCAAACAGCCTGGGCATCCTCTCCTAACCCTAACCCAGACCCCGGGCTGTGTGCTGGGGCTCCTTCCTCTATGAAGCACCCAGGGGCAGGCAAGGCGGGCATGGCTGCTGAGGGATGCAGGGCTCTTTCTGGGGATAAATAACTTTCAGGAATTGGAATCGGCAGAGGCAGCTGGGCAACTTTGTGCATGTACTAAGGGAACTGCATTTTACACGTGAAACAAGTGGGATTTATGGCACATGAATTAAATATCAAGAAGCAGGCGGTTTTCAAAAGTCACATAATCACTTTAACACAGCAGGGAAGAGGATGCACACTGAGCCTGCTACGCGTGCTTGCTGCACAGGCGCCTACTGCACGGCTGGGTGGGGTCAGTCCAAGCGCAGTGGAATCCACAGGCAACACAATCCCTCGTCCTGCAACATTGCTGCTCACAGAGGGGTAGACAGTTCCATCGCAATGCCTTTGCGGAACAGCTTGATGACCCATGCGAGGCAGTGACAACAGTTCAGGAGTGAGTTCATACTCCAGGCATGCACATCCAGTCTGCAGAGCGGTGCACTCCCACATGCCCTGTAGAGAAGCATCAACACTTGCTAGCGGCCGGCACTTTCGTTACCTGCCCTCTCTAAGCCTGAATCAGCTGGCCCCACCTGGGCTCACATCCATGTCCACGAGACCTGTTGTCACACCCTGGGCATGGACACAGGATTTGAGTCACGGGTTCAAGACACGAGAAGAAACCAAAGCAAAGTAAAATGTGCACTCTAGATGGAAAGCAGCAAGGCAAATGTTTTTGCCACGTAGAGATTTCATCATGCTGAATTAGGGATTGCATTCAATATGGAATAAAATGAAGGCAGCAGGGAAATAAAGGTAATTAAACTCACATTATACTTAAAAAATGTTTCTTTTACTAACAGCCTGGCTTATTCTATTTGCCACCAATGTGCTAGTACACAGACAGCTTTCATACTCACTGGGTTGCTTTTCAGGATTTTTTAAATAGAAAAGTCTTTAGAAGGTCAAACAGCACATTTTCTCACTCTCATCTCCCTTGCTCACTGGGTGCACCCCAAAGGGCCAACTCCTTGCATTCCTAGTGTCAAGGTCATTGGACTCCAGATCCTATGACATCTGGGTAAATAAATACGCAGACTTGCAGCTCCCTGGTCTCCTGCTTGCAGCAAATATTTACTAAGCTCTCACTGCATGCCCTGCACTCCACTAGGGCCCAAATTCAACAGTGACCAAAACAGACAAAACTCACCCATACAGGACACCTGGGAAGGGGGACTCCGAGAGCAGACAGCAGAAGGTTTTGGGGAGACATGTGGGGACCCACGACAGTTAGACAGTGGGGGAGGCATCCAGGCCCCCCCCCAGTACCCAGTGCCCGCTGTGTGGCCGTGATGCATGAGCGTGGCCACGAGGACTGGAGCCATTTCACTTCCAAACAGTACTCTGGGTGCACAGGTGTCTGCATCGTGTGCTCACCATTGTAAAGGAAGGAAGGACTGGGACACTTAGGGCAGCTAGGACTGCTAGTACGTCACAGCCTCAGCAGTGGAGGAACTGCCTGAGTGACAGGTCCAGAGGGTTGGGTCTGCAAGAAGCAGCACAGGGCCAGAGATGGTGCGGGTCTGCCCAGGCGAGATGGAACTCTGGCCCATCTGACCTTGCAGCCTCGCACACTGCACTGGTCCGTGATGATGCTACCTGACAATGAAGTGGGAGCAGCTAGGCTTCACGAACACCTGTTCTTCTCAGCAAAGCCTTGGGGTCTCTGCTGTGTGGTGGGGAAGGAGTGTGGCTGGCAGGCAGTCTACCTCCAAGCCCAAGGCCTGGCAGGAGACAGATCTGCTGCAAGCCATGTGATGCAGTTCCATGGCCCGCCCTATCCTCTGCAAAGCACTTGGGCTTCAAGAGGATCTGGGTCCTTGAGCAGCAAGGCCACTGTGAGTGGCCCAGCAGGCCAAGCCATCCTCCCCTCACATGCAGTTTAAGTCCACTGGGACCACTGCTGAAAGCGTGGGTCTGTCTTGTCTCCACCCTTCCTTCTCTTCCATTATGATTTCCTTCTGGTCTTCACCACTCACTGTGCCCATCACTGCTGTCTATGCCTCCTATTACTTGATGGGAATCCTTTGTCTCCACCAAACCTGGAGTTGCCATTGATCGAGTTCCCTTCCGCCACAGAAATTGTGGTTCTGAGCTTTCACCATATACAGGTCTGCTCCAGGGAAGTCGCTGATCTTGCAGTAAGTGGTCTCCAGGACAGGGCAGGACTCCCTTCAGCCTCGCACGGATGCAGGCTTGGGAATACTGGATTCCCTGTGCCAAGCTGGCGGCAGATGTGTGGTTCAGGTTCCTGCCTCAATCTGTTTGGTGCCAACTGAGGACACAGGCCATGGACACCTTCTGAGTCTGCTTTGCAAGGCAGATGCACAGCTCCACCTAGAGGTCACAGCTGCTCCAACAGCCAGCTATCAGTGCGGCCTGGGCCGACCTTGTGCAGAGCTGACCTGGACATTACCAGCGGCAGTGCCGGTCCTGTCCTCGTGCCTACCTAGACCTTGTGCTACTCCTCCTGGGAACACAGAGGAAAGCAATTTCCACATCACCCCACCTGCAGGACTATGGTTTTGAACAGGCCCTTCCCTTCCCTGGACACCTCCTGTAATTCCACGGACACACAAACACATCTACAATTCAGGCCATAGCTCTTCAGCAGAAGGAAGGTGCTGAAATGGGCCAAGGAGCCAATTTGCATTTCTTCACAGTTCTTACTGGTTTGGTCATGTTACTACATTCATATGATAGCCATAAAGGCGACGTTTCTGCAGTGACAGCACAATAGGACATGACAATGAGGGGGCAGGAAGAAAAAGGACACAAAGCCACAAGTCTGAGGGAGCAAGCTGGCGCGGCCATACCCAACAGGAAGCATGTGGCTACAGCTCTGCGAGTTGGGGTTCTCATCCAAACCCAGCAGATGGAGAGGAATGGCAGGGTTGACAGGCGTCAGCACCCAGGTCTGTGTGGAGGGCTCCAGGCACCCACGTAGCAGAGACCAGCACACAAGGACCACGTGTCCACACTGCTCAGAGTTGCTGAGCACAGCAGGCAGGGCACTGGCCTCTCGAGCTACAAGTGGTGTCTGTCATGTAGTGCAGACCTTGTCACCCACGCTGCGCAACCACACTCCCAGTCCCCGCTCCGCAGGCCAAGGTGTCCACAGTGACTTCAGTGCCCACACAGACCCAAGTCTGCCCACTTGCACTCTCACCTGTCCCACTCCATACCATGGCCTATTGTCCTGTCACCTTCACAGTTCATGTGACTGCCTCCAGGCTACGCCTGGCCACAGCCCACTCAGCCCTGACCAGGGCAGTGAGTACTCGGCACTTGCACTTCAAGGTCCATTCATCTTCCCCAAAGGCCCAGCACCCTCTTGAGGGCCAAGCGGCCTCTCTGTTCCCCATGCAGCACACACAGGTTTACTTCACAAAGGAGAAAATCTCAAACCCGGCTCCAATTCTAGCTCGAGTTCAGCAGTGGCGTGGCCTTGGCAGACCTAAAACCACCTCGTTCTCCTCCTTGCTGAAATGTATCCATGAAACCCAACTCTGTGACTGCTAGGACCAAGCCAAGGAGGATTCCACCTCAGGGCAATGGCTGCTTTCGGCAACATGGGCCTGTCCATAGAGTGATCAGCCCCCCAGGACACCTCTGGACCACGTCTGGGTCTGACTCCTCACCTCCCCACTTCCAGGGTCATCAAGCACTTGCCACCACGATGGCCCTGTGTGTGAGGACACTGCACGCAGCTTCAGGAAGAAACAAGATGCAGCCCTAGCACTGAAACTGCCTTGCTGAAATGCAGCCCTGTAAACAACACCTTGCCCACGCCTCAGGCCCACATATGGCTCTGTTGTCCTCAGTGCATCCTGTGCTAGTGACAAAGAGAAGTTTCAAACTTGTCACCAGAACACATGCACTTCCCAAAGACAGCCAGGTGCTCCATAAGGAGTGAGTGGGGCACAGCAGCACAAGTGAAGATGGCAATCCTCGAGCATCCCTATCTGTTTACCCTAGGACCTAAGATCCTTTCCATGTAGCTGACTGACTGCAGAAGAAAGCCACCGTCATCCAGAAGGAAGCACAACTGTGAGTTCACACCTAAGTCTGTTAACCTTTCGGCCTCAGGGTCTTCTGTGTCACAGGGCCACTGCAATCCTTCCTGGGCACACAGTGTTACTTAGGTTAGGCTGCCCACTGCGGTGTGTGTATAGACGGGACCAGGATCCCCTGTCGGCCCTTCCCATGAATGGCAGGAACACACTGCAGTCACTCTCAGCCACAGATGAAGGAGGCCAGTTCCACTGCGGAGCCCGGGTTTTGGTGCTGACCCATGGGCAGAGCCAAAAGACCCAGGTGCCTCCCCAGTGCAGGTAGCCCAAATCTTGACCTGGATGAAGAGCACACCTGTTAACAGGTGGAGCTCAGCCCACAGGCAATGGGCCCAAGACCCCATGGCCCACAAGTGGGAATGGACACCCCCATGGCCATGACTCCGCCCATGCGAATGAGTCCTGAGATCTTGGGGTCCCTGTCTAAGTCAAGAACTTAATGTGTGTGGACTTTCTTGTTTAGTTCCAAAAATTCAGATTTGAGAAAGATGCCAGAACTTAGGTGGCCATGGATGAATTCTCTTCTAATTGTAAGGGGCCATTTAAGAAGAAATTTACCTAATGTGGTAATTTTCTGGTAATCATCATGATTTTTTCAGTAAAATTATTGTTACATATTAATGCAAACATTTCTTTCCTTCTGTAAGAACATTCTTTTTGAAAGAGACCACGGTTTTTCTGTGGAGGAAATCATGTTGGAGGAAGCTCTGACTAATCTCTCCTCTTTAAGAAGGGAAGGCATCTGTCTGATGGCCTCTTCCTCCAGGCTCCTGCACACCCTATTGTGTTCCTACCAGAAATGCCCTCATGTGGTGCCTCCTCTGGTGCCTCCTCAGCTGCTGTGCAGCCAACACACCATGCCTGCCAGGGGTTTTATGTGAGTGCTCTAAGACTGATCACTGAGGAAACACAGGCCTCCCTGACCATTCGTACCAGAGAGGCAGGGTTGCGTGGTATGCGGACTCCTGGAAGTTGGAGCCTGCCCACCACATCAGCCTCCACTGAGCATGGCTGGACCCTGGAGCTCCCCAGAGGCTCTGAGACACAGCAGGAGGAGAGCGCCCAGAAGGGTGAGCTACCTTCTAAGAGTAACTCTTAAAGAATGGGAGGGTGGTGTGAGTCCCTGGAGTCACGGGCTCAGTGCTGTCAGTGCACCTCTAGTGGCAGATCTAAACTGAGCAGCACCTCCACTGCCCTACTGTGTGAGTGTGTGTGTGTGTGTGTGTCCCCTGGGAAAGAAGGATCCACTAGGCCTACAAGACAGCTGGGCCCGTCTCCTGCGCTGCTTCAGGGCAGGTCAGTTAACAGAACCATCACAGTAATTACAAAAGCAAGAACCTGATCCAAGAGTTTTAGCTTAAGAACTATTCAGGATTCTTGCCCACCACCTTTCAGAACTGCAGATCCTCTGTGCTGTCCGCAGATCTGATGCACCTGAAGCTCGCGGCCTCCTTCCTTTCCACACCCCCACTCCTGGGTGCTCTCCAGCCCCAGACTGTCTGTCAACCCCTGAAACTCGCCACTGTCTGCACAGCCACCACCCCCAATCAGCACCCATACTGTGAACAGCAGCACCTCCAGAGCCACATCTCTGACCCAGAAGCCACCATGCCACCCCCAAAAAGCCGCATTCCCATTGCCCCAGACAACAATATCCCCCAAAGAGTCCCCCTCCTCTGGCCCCCCAACCCAAACCACCAACCCTCCGACAGCCATACCACCCCACACCTTGGCAAGTGGGTACTCAGCATGTGTCTGCTGCGCTGATGGCTAACTCCAGCGGCCTGAATTTGTCAACTGCAGGACTCAGGGACATTCTCCCATTTCCTATCCGCTATACCTTTGTTGAAGAATAGTTCACTTAAAAGAAACAAACTAAAAATCCTCAACACAAAGAGGCACAGTTATTGTAGTTGTTACCAAACAGTGGAGTAAACTGCTTCTAACTTTTCAAATGAGATCCTTCTTTGGTGAACCTTTAAGCCACAACACAAAGTAATTACACAATTTGCAGAATGAGCACACCTAAAATCAAAAGCCATTAGAATAGATTCATTGGAAATAACTGATGATATCATGTTAAAGCCTGTCATTAATATTGTACATATTTTCCTAAATATTTTACCTAAGGCATGGAATAAGAAGTGACTAGATAACATCAAATGTATTTTATTTGAATTTAAAAATGAGTCAGGTCCAATGTTTATATATATTTAATTTCAGTTTTCAGTATTTTCCATTCAAGTGACAAAATAAATATATAAACAACAGTAAACTTGTTTTCTTCTGCCATTGTGAATTTAGTCAGTTTTCAGATATGGAGATTATTGCAGTCACAAGAAAATTTTCTTCACGTAAGGGGACCTGCAAAGACAAAGAAAAACTTACTAGAAAAACTCCCAGCCTGGCTAATTTTCAGAAGTCAGGCAGGGGCCAGGGTCCTCATGTTAGCCAACGAAAATTGCTTGGGGTACATCCCAGCACCCGGCATCAGACCGGCAAAGCCAAACAGAACGTCAGCTGTCAGTCAGAGACGGACGTCCTGGCCCTCTGGACCACACAGGCTGTGATAGGAAAGGTAAGAATGACAGTGTCACAGAGTAGGGTCCTAGATGCAGGCCTGATGTTGACAGACCCCAGCCACACTGACCCACAGCGTGTGACACAGGACCAGCTCTGCCTCAGCCACCCACGGGGCCCAGGAGGATACAGACTTGCCTCTCCTTACCTGGTTTATCTGAAGCGAGGCCAGCTGCTGGGGTGTCTGCAGTGTGTCCTGACTGACCTAAGGTGTCTGACTGACCTGATGTGGCCTGACGTGGCTCTGAGTGACCTCACGAGGTCCTGAATTAACCAACGTGGACTGACTGAACAGACATGGCCCTGACTGACCCGAAATGGCTCCAGTAACACAACGCAAAATGGCTTACCCAAGTAGCCCTGCCTGACCTGTGTTCTCCACGAGTGTGTCCCTGACGTGCTGCTCATCCCAGGAGGTCAGCACTGTGGCCCCCAGGACCTCCTTCTCCACAGCAGCCTTCAGAGCTCCTCTGCAGTGTGTCACTGCACATGCAGCTTTTCTCCATGGCTCTAAGGCCAGGCGTGAAGCTGCCACCAGGACCTGAGTGGTCTATTGACAAGCCAAAACAGCATGCTCCTCGACCTCTCAGTTCCTGCAGCAGCACCCGGCCAGGCCTGCCCCTCAATTACTTCTGATACAAAATAAAAAGACACATCTGCCCCAGGTCAAGAACTCTGGGTAGTTGCTCCCCACCTCCTCCTGGCTTTTCAATCACCTAAAATCAAAGACTGCTGCTGCTCAGCCATTGTGATAGCCCTATGTGTGTCCACCTGTGTCCACTTGCACCTCATCATCTCTCCGGGCAGCCCTTTCCAGCTAGACAACAAGCCCGCCTCCTGCTTTGCCATTGCAGTGTGAGCCTTGGGAAGATTTGTGAATGGATATAAAGCAAAGGGAGAGTAGTTCCTTGCAGAAGGGTGCAGAGACCACACTGTGCACAAGCCACCTGCTGGCCATCTGCCTATCACCCCAGGACTGCTTCTTGCCTGCGTCTCAGTGATGAGCTCAGCTGGCACAGAGTCAGTCTGGACTCCTGCAGATGCGAACTCAAGATCCCCTCACCTATCTCTTACACACACAGTGCTCCACAGGGCTGCTCTCCAGCAGTTGCCTCGTGGTTCACACAGGGTGCCAGCTCCTGCAAACAACAGGGGCAGGCTTGTAAACTCAGACCCTGTACTTTAACATGCAAGGAGGATCTGGTTTGTTTGGCAGCTCAGGGTAAGGCACCCCTGCCCATCTGAGGTTCTGGGTGCCATCTGGGAGCATGTGGGGGAGGAAATCACAACCCACCCCTGTCTCTCCACTGTCGGGCATGGAGGTCCAGATGCTCCCTGCAACCAGGGCACAGGGGAGGTGACACCCAGGGAAGCATCTTACATTGACTGCACAAGAACTGTGCAGACTCCAGCCCATGGAGGGCCACGGACAGACAGTACATGGGAGGTGAGGGCGCAGGGCCCCCACTTTACCACAAGAAATATCTGAAAATCACAGAAGCCTCAGTCTTTGGCCACTGAAGCTGAGATCTTACACATTTAGTGAATTATCTTTGCTTCCTCCCTTTTGTCCAGGCCCTAGCCTCCTGAGCCCCACGTGACCAAGACAGGATTCCACTGCTGCAAGGGAGAGTCTACAGTCAGAGGGATCCACACCTGCACCCACTCCAGCATTGCCACTGAGTGCAGCACAGCTACTCTGCCCCAGCTAGCAAGTCAGAGCTAACAGTGCCACAGCTCTGGAGGCTCCTGCTGCCCTTACTGCATGCTTCCAGTTCTGGGAAGAAAGGGGTCGGTCCAGTTGCTCTCTGAACATTTCCCAAAGTACACTGCATTTTTCTGGCCAGCATCATATGATCTTTACATCCAGAAAAATGAGCAGATCCTAACATCAGGACCTGACCTATGCTTCCTTGGGCCATCTCTGAACACTCAGGACATTCCCAGGATATGCTGAAGTTGACAGTTGTCACTCTAGACACACCCAGGGCAACATCAGGGACAACACTCCAGGGCCCTCCAGGACTGTAGTTTTCAATCAGACATACCCCTGCAGTGCGGCTTTGGGTACATCATCTGGATATGTTAATTTCTCCATCTCTGAATCATTCTCACTCCTTTGCCTAACTATACCAGGATAATAGTTCTGGGCATTCAAAGACCTTGATAGTAAATTGCCCAGGCTGAGCTGGTACTTGCAATCCTTCTGCCTCAATACCTCAGAATGCTGGGATTACAGGTGTGAACAAGCCTGGCTCAGGAAAAAAAAATGTAAAGGGCATCTCCCTCCACATATAAGGACATCATAACCTGGGCTACAAATCAGCCATATCTGTCTCTGAAGCAGCAGGGCTTATGAGGACAAGAGATGTGTGGTGGCCCCACAGGCCATACTCCTTCCACTCCTATCCCTGGTACTTGAGACCTGGTAGCTTCTTGCTCCCAAAGCAGGGATCAACTGGGCTCACGAGATGGAAAGAGGCTGCCACATTGCAAGTATGCTTCAGTAATTGAAGGTTCATGCTTTACCTGGAGATGATTCATCTGTTTTATTAAAAGGCAGTTATTAGGACTCAACCCAGGGTGCTTACTTCCTGGTGCATCTCTTAACTGTTGACAAACAAAACATCACTGAATAAAAGTTCACAGAGTGACTCACTGCCCAGCTGGGCACCTCTGTCCCTGGCTACACTCAAAATCTTCTTGACCTTGTTGGGTGCAGCACTGGCTGGCTCTCTCAGTTCAGACCCCAGGGCCTAGCTGCCCCATCCTATCCTTGGCTGGGCAGGAACACAAGAGACACTGGAAGACAGGACCAGACTCCAGTAACACACAAACCTCACTTCGATCTGTGGTGCACCCACACCAAAGAAGCTGTGGCAAACTCAGACTCCAGCATGAAATGGGTCACTGTCCCCACAGACATGGGTCACCCATGGCTTCCCTGAGTAACTCACCTTTGGACCACTGGACAGGTGGGGCAGTGGCTTCTCATCCCTGCCATGGTGGGGGAAGGTGAGGCTCTGGGCCAGAGGGCCTCTCTTCCTGTGTCTCCTGTGTGGCACAGTCACAGAGGAGGCTCTGCATGGTCAAGACGCTGTGCCCTGGGGCTTCTCCACCAGGCACGATGATCTGAGAATGAACGCAGTGGAGATGCCAAGGGCAGGTGGAGAACTACATCCCAGCCCACCTGTGGATAGGTTTGAAAAACAACATGTGACATGTGCCTGGCCCAGAAGAGAGGCCAAGGACACCTGTGTGACAGAAGCCAAGCACCATGGGCACGAAGGCACTGAGCATGCAAGGACTCTCATGGAGGGACTGACCTTATCTGCGTATCCTCAGGTGATGGGCGGGTGGCAGACAGGCAGCTTGCGCACTGTGACCTCTCAGCTCAGCATCAAGCCCATCCTCCAGCTCTGGGCCCCACCGGTCAGTGCACAGATCCCAGGTGAGGGGCAGAAAGGAAACCACACAAATATGGCACCAGACAGGGCTTTGTGATGTGAGGAAGAAACCCCAACAGCAATGATGCTCAGTTAGAGTGACGGCGAATGTCTGTCCTCTGAATTAGCAAGTGTTTTTCCTTAATGGGAGGTGTGATGGAGAATAAATTGACCACCTCAACATGAGAGCTGTGAACTATGGGGACACTGCATGTCCCTTGGTGAGGAGGAGCCTCCTGGACTGGGAGGACTGATTCCTGCGAGTTTCATGGCATGGCAAGCAGAGCTGGGATAACACCGCCAACCTCAGTGGGTACCCGGCTGCCTGACAACAGTGCACACAGCTCATAGGGCTGGAGGGGTGTGCAACAGGTCTGTGTGTGGAGGACACCCCAAATCACTGCACAGCCTTGGGTCAGGATGGTTTCTTGCACCTCCTGTCTTGGTCCAGGCTGTATGCCAGTGACAGCCCCATCTGACCTTCCAGCTAAAACAGTCAAACACTTGTGAGCTCCTTCTACAAGGGGCCCAACCACAGACATCACAGGCTCTGGCCTTCCACGTCTTCTGTCCCGACTCTTGCTATGTGGACTGCACAGAACAAGGGGGTGTTGGCTGGGAAGCCTCTGTTATGAAACAGGCAGTGGAAACTGTTGTGGCTCCCAAGGGTCCAAGGGGGAGCTGGTGGTGGGAGTCAGGAAGAGCTGACCTGTCTGTGTCCATGACACAGGAGCCATGTGGTTCTAGTCAGCACCCATGCCACTCTGGGAGAGGCCGAGTCACCCCCGCACCAGAGACGATGCCATCTGTCCATCTTCTGGGCCAGGATGCTGTCTTGGCCACCCCAGGGCACACTCTTGAACAGTGTTCCTTGCAGCCACCTCACATCTGTGTCTCCATGGAAAGCCCACCCCTCCCTTGCAGGAATTTCCAGACCCCTTTCTGACCAGGTCTGAGACCTCTGTCCACACTGCAGGTCAGCAAGCCTCCCTGGGTTACCTGCCACCTATGCCCATGCCCTTTTTCTCTACTTATGTGGCTTTTATCGTAACACCTGCAAGACCTCTGGCCCAATGTGTTACTGTAGCTGGTACACAGTCAGGGATTTATAAATGCTTCCTGGCTTCCTCAGTGCAGTGATTCAGCTCAAATGTTCAATGGGTAGGACCCCTTATCCCTGTCCTATCTACACCTTTACTTACCTGCATGAAAGTTTAATTTACAATTTAGGCACAGAAAGAAATCAAAAGTAACATAAAATAGAACTGTAACCGTGTTGTGATAAAGCTGGCATGAAGCCCTATTTACATTTTGCTATGGTTGATGATAAACATCCCATGACACTGATTGACATCATGACAACTGAAACACAACACTGTCCCCAGGGGCCTAAATGTGCTGGAGAGTGAGGAGCTAGGATCAACAAAAGGTTCTGCACCTGCAGGACAGGCATGCTCATCCCTAGGAAAGCAGTAAGGTCAGCCCAGGGTGAGCACTGATGCAGCCCAGCTCCTTTCCAGGTGATCCCGGAGCCCTGCTCAAGCTTCTTCTCTCCTGAGCGCAGGAGTCTGCACTGAACACGATGCTCCCGTCCAAGCCCATACTACACACGTGCTGATGAGCTCGAGCTCACCACTCTGTATCACCGATCGCAAAAGCAAACGGAGGCCATAATGAAATGTCACTCTGGCTTGTCAAATGCATGAAGATAAAAAACAAAATCATAACAACTAGATGCTGACTACACTGCTCTGGGGGTCCCTCTGCACTTGCCAGTGGCAGCATAAATCTGCAAGGGTCCCAGGAGAGCAGCTCTCTGGAGGTCAAGCCAGTCCCACTTGCAGGCACAGTTCTGGGGAGGACACCTCAAAGGCAATGGCTTAGAGGTCTGGGTTTTTGTTTAATATTATAAAAGCCATGAGCTGGAAACAGTCTAAGTATTAACCTCCTGACACACACCAGTTGCTTGCTTTGTGCCAGACACTATGGTGGCAATTTTTTAAAATGACATGAAAGGGCCGGGGGTTTTGCTCAGTGGCGTAAGTTCCTGCTTGGCAAACGCAAGGTTGTGAGTTCGATTCCTGGCATCAAAAAAAGAAAAAAAAGACGTAAAATAAATGTATTCCTGGCACTCAAAGATTTGTAATCTGGATATGGGACACAAAAAGTAAAAAAAAAAAAATTCGATAAGACATGAAGATAAAAGCACAAGTAAGAAAGTGCACATCATTGGTGGCACTGTGTGATAGAAGGTGTCACATTCCTGACCATGCTGGGGACCTCTGTCATGGGGAGGCCACAGGGAAGCACCAAGGCACTATCAAGTGCCCACAGGGAGTCAGGTGCTGGTAACCAGCACCATGCACCAGTGGCATCCCACTGACTCTCTGCTGAGGAAACCCTAGCAGTGGACACAGTGGACCTGATGTCACTCCATGGGGAGATGGGGGTTGAGCTGCAGTGGGCAACATGTGGAAGATCATCAGATGCCATGCCTCTGTCATCCTGAGAATGAAGACAGTGCTGAGGCAGGGTTGAGGCCACTCCTAAGTGTTCATTGGGTCCATGTGCTCCCTTCCACAGCACATATAATAAAGTGGGGCCCTCCAACACCCAGAAAGGGTATGGCAACATCTACTGAGATGGGCATTACATGTCCACAACATGTGCTCTGGAGAAGTGCCCTCAGCCACCGCCATACCAGGGGCCAGCAGAGGGGCTCAGGGATGAGTTCTGAGAGGTGCTGGCGGGACCTGCCCTGGTCCTAGGTGCAACCCTGGGGATCTGGGCTGGGGCCCACGGTGACATGGGTGGTAAGGACACGCCTCTCATTCGAACTTGGGGCCCCACAGCACCCCATCCCATGCTGCACATCACCGTGGAACACAGGAGGTGTCCACATGACTAGGCCACACCAGGGACTGCTGTCACAGAACTGTGGAGCACATGCCTCTTAATTCATGTCCTGTCCTTGCTCTTCGGGGACAGGTGTCTGAGGCTCCATCCACACCCTGCCCTGGAAATGGGGAAGAGGCAGTCTCATCAGGACCACAGCCAGCTTCCTCAGTTACTGCCTTCTCCTCCCCGTCCACCCTGCGCGCAGCCACTGTGCACCTCAGTCCTGGAGACTTCTCAGCTCCGTGATGGTCGCTATTCCTGCTGGAGAGGCGGACAGAGTCAGGGCCCAGGAAATACTACCCCAGTAGCTGCACCCAGGTTCTTTGCCCCACACCATACTGGTCTCAGCTGGCCTCCACCCAAGGGATACCTTAGGCCCTGGCCCTGGACATGTCCTGCACCTGGGAAGGGCCAGAAGAGCTGTTAGGTCCTTGGCACTCTGGGAACTGGCCAGCACCATGCACAAGTAGATTTACCATTAATAATTGCTGGAAAGTGTTTTACTGAATATCTTCTTATTAAAACCTAGCTTTCATTTAAAGCTTGGCTCTTTTTAAGCAGCAAATTATTATTTCGCGCAGATAATTTTCTCAGCATGCATTTAGTTAAGCAAGTTACAAGTGGCTATTTCAATAAGATCTTTTTCCTGTTAATTATAGATGGGTTCACAGGACCACTCTGAACATGATGTTCAAAAACCAGCCAGAAATTCTGTCTATTCAGCACAGTTTTCAACCACTCTGAACATGATGTTCAAAAACCAGCCAGAAATTCTGTCTATTCAGCACAGTTTTCAACCATGGCGAGAAAGCAAAAGCCTGGGGTCTGACCACCAGGGAGCAAGCACCAGGCTCACCCTTCCCTCCAGGACAACCTGTGGGAGACCAGAAGATCGAGGTGTGGCCTGAGAAGGTGCACACACTGGGATCCCAGCCTTCCAGGGCTGGCCATCGCAGGGCTCACAGCATTTCTGCGCTTCCAGCTCAAACAGGGTTCGCAGAGCTCAAGCACTTGTGAGCCCACGTCCGTCTGCAGCATGATTCCCCAGTCAGTGTACACAGAGCTGTGAATGACGGAATTTCTTCATTACTTTTCTACCCTGAAACAGCAGCTGGGGCCTTGGAGAAATTCAGGCTTGTAAATACTCTACGGTATCACAGCGAAAGATAAACGGTAGCTGCCAGACTCACGAATCTCTGTAGCGTCTGAGCTTCAGTGCTATTTGGAACACTGTGGCTAAAACTGATACCTCAATTAATTCCAAAATACAAGCTCATTTTGCACTAAAGAGCAATTCTTTTTGAACACTGTATTTCTGTAACTTGCTTTAGATGTCTCCTTGCACCTACTCGATATTTTAAGTGTTAGTGCTTTATCACTAAAAGCATTTGCTCTGATCAATAAGGCAGCTTGTCATAAAACTATTTTCCCAGATGAAAAGTTTCAGAAATCATAAATATTACCTAAAAGTTTGTCAAGAGATTGACCTAAAAAGATAAATATTAGAAGTAAACAAATACATGGGAATAACATGAAATTATGTATCTGTTCGAGAAGCAATTGGCATCACTTTCCTGCCTGGTAGGCTGCCAAGTAAGTGAGTGCAGGCATTGCTCTAGTGATCGTCCTGTGCTTAGGAAGACAGAGATCAGACCCCTACCACACAGTGCAGACAGAAAAGCGCAATGTACTACTGGATAAACATCAAGACCAAAGGATGGGGACGCGTCACTACAACCTCCCAGGCTGGAAGGTGACAAGGCCACAGATCGCTGCACTGCTCATTAACATCTAGTTCCAAAGTGACACAGCAAGCCCTGTCAGGTGTGGCTCTGGAGCCGAGTCCTCACTGCCCATGCAGGGACAGAGTCTCCAACTTTTCTGCATCCATCAGGAGCACAGAGAACAGAGAAGCAAGGCCCGTGGGGAAGGTTTCTCTCTCGCCCTCCTCTCACACTCCCCTACCTGCCACCTGACAATCTTCCCACCCCTCAGAGAGCAGGACACACTGAGGAGGGCTGTGCAGGCCCTCTGCACCTGTTCACACCCACTCCACTCCCTCCATCCTTGGAGACTACACAGATGCATGGGCGTCGTGGACACAGACAACATGGAGAGAAGAACTGACCCACTGCAGGCAAAGACCCAGGCTGGTGGAGTGTGAACAGGGGCAGAGGACAGCAGGGCCACTGGGGGACAAGCATGCATGGATGAACAAAGAGAACAGGCACCAAACCCAAAGCCAGGCTTAGGGTACCAGGAGACCCTCATATCTGCTCTGCTCTAATTAATCACTCCACAGAGAACCACATTTCACCAGAGAAGGCTCCAAGTGAGAAGTGGATTCTTGGCCCCTCCTCTAGCCCTTCTCCCTGCTCTGCTTCCCAGGATACCAGGAGCTGAGCAGTTTCCTTCGCTGTGCCCTCGTGCTGCTGTTCTGTCTCAGAGCCCGCCAGCCACAGATGGAAACCTTTAATAATGGGAGCCAAATAACCTGTTTCTCCTCTAGGTTGTGTACTTTAGGTTATTTTGTTTCAACAGGGACAGGCAGGTGACTATTGCACTGCATACTGACCTATCCTTAGGGTTTTCTGCATTTTGGTACAAATGATGCCAACAGTCCAGGAAGCGGGAAGAATTGAAATAGATCTGGGGACTCCCTGGCTCACAGCTCCTGGAGATACAGGTTCTTGGAATGTCTGAAAACAGGTTCTTCAGTAGACCCTTGAATTAAACCTTCTGCAAAGGCTCATATTTTACGGGTTGTGTCTCAGTCACTCTGTTGTTGCTGGGACACACTGCCTAAAATCCACAAGGTAAGGAGGCAACGTTTATTTTAGCTCAGTCTGTAGAGTTTTCAGTCCATAGTGAGCTGGTTTGAAGGCAGGGTGGCACAGCAAAGGAGCATCACAGAGGAAAAAAGTCCATGGCAGGACAGGCAGAAGGCAGAGCAACCATGAAGGAAGCAGTGATACCTATCTATGTATCTATGTGTCTATGTATCTATGTATCTATGTATCTATCATATACTTGATGTATCTCCCCATCCCTCCAGGCCACACCACAGTGACCACCTCTTCCCACACGGCTTCACCCCCCACATCACACCCAGCTATAAACCCATCAGTAGACTAATTCAGTGCTACAAATCCATGATCCAATACCACACACTCATAACCCAGTCACCTGCCAGAAACTACCTAGGAGTACATGTGGTTTTGAGGGACATCTAGATAGAAGCCATAACAAAACTCATCTTTCTGCTAAGCATGCTGCATGCCTGTAATCCCAGCACTTGGGAGGCTGAGGCAAGAGGATCAATGCAAGTTTGAGGGCAGCCTTGGCTACAGAATGAGTTCATGTTTAGCCTGAACTGCATAGTGAAACCCTGTCTCAAAAATACTACCCCCCCAATTCTCATTTTTCTGTCAAAGGGGAACTTGGTGAGACACTCATCCAAAGATGTGCAGACAGCACCCTGCCAAGGACACTTCCCCAACACAACATCTCTTTCTAACCAGCACTGCAAAACAGAACTTTAGAAATTAGGAGTTGGTTTTCTTTTATCTTTCTTCTTTTTTTTTCCTTTTGGCACCAGGGATGGAACTCATGACCTTACGCTTGCCAGGCAGGCGCTAATGCCACTGAGCTAAATCCCTGTCCCATGGATTTTTTTCTTTTAAAGACAAGCAGCTCCTCTTCCTTCTGTGGGCACACAGCCAGCACCTCTCCCTCTCCTCAGCCCCAACAAAGTGACAGTATATGCAGGTGCTGGTGCCAGGAGACAGCAGCCTGCTTTCTTTGCCACAGAAAAGAGGACGACAAGCTGTGGATATTGAAGAGATAAAGCAAATGTGGAAATCTGCATCGTCTCTCTGTGCTCCCTCTCCTCTGTTGCTCTGCACAAAGACCTTGGCTGCTGGCAGATAAGGGGATAATCTGAGGTAGATGTACCCCACCATCCCCGCAGAGCCAGCTTCGGGTTCCTTTGACATGGCCAGCAGCAACACAGGAACTTAGGCCTACAAGCCTCAGTGGCCAGCAGCACCTTCAGCACAGTGCAGCAACTCCAGACAAGTCTTGGGGTTCCATCCAGTCAGTCTCTCTCACCCATTCCCATGATGATGCCTGATTCCCTGTGCACTCTACACTCTGAACAAGGATGACCCCTGGAAAGTGCCAGGGTGCTCTGATGCCTTCCCTTGTGACTGAGGGCAAAAGCATTTCTTTTTGAGGCTTTGAGGACTCCTTCCTGCCTGAGATCTGCCTCCTCCTCCAGTGCTCTGTGGGTTTAGAGCCAGGAGAAGAAGGCTGAGGAGGTCCTTTCAGCCTGAGGACAGCAGAATGCAGTGTGAAGGACTTTCTTCACCAATTCTGTGGCTGCTATCGCCATACTGGGTCCAGCTCCAGATCACCGCTGACACTGGCTTTGCCATTGCCTCTCCCAGGACAGAACAGTGAGGTGAGGGATGGAGGGCTTTGGTATGGACAGCTCTCTGGGTCCCTGGGGATAGCAGGGAAAAAGGAAAGCCTAGCTTCTTCACCTTTGGATCTTTCGTATCTCAGCTCCTAACCTTGACCCACTCCTTCATGCTTTTCTACTTGTTATCACTCTGAAAAATAAGGGTGAAGACTTCCTGTGACAATGTCATAAAGCTAGGTGAATAACAAATATCCTTCAGGTCCCTTACAGAGGGACCCAAATTGTCTCTGCATCCCTGTAACTGGAATGGTCATGGTTCAAAAGCATACAGGATAAGACAGATTCAGCACCACCACCGTCCTGTCAGCCACCTTGGATCTTAAATGCAAATGGTGTAAAAGGCTTTAGGGGGAAAATATGATTTCTGTAATGTAAGGAACATCTGTGTTACACACTCGATTTGAAAGAATCACACGTACATGGAGCAGCAATATTAAACCTGCCAGGGCAGGCTACTAAAAAAAAACCCTATTCATTAAAGTAGAATGAAGTTTGATTTGCAATTGTAGGGAATATAAATCACTGTTAATTAGCAACATTCCCTCACAAACAAAATTTTTAATTATAAAATTGCTATAACATTTAATTGATATTCAACAAAAAATGTTCTTCAAGTAATTTCAGCTGGATTTTAACTTCTTAAAATAAAAAAAAAAACTATAAAAATAAGGGAACTTTGTGTGTGCAACCAAGGTGCTCTAATCAAACCTATCAAGCAGTTGTTTCAAATAGTAAATTTGCTTTTCCTGTGTTATTCAAACCAAAGTACAATTAAGGCAATAAAAAATTTATTTTAACTTTGTGTTCCCCTTCATTTATTTAGCCATTTACCGACATGTTTATGGGCTTCAATATTATTACACTGAACAGAACCAAATCTATTTCCAACCCTGACAGATAAGATTCCAAATGGAAATTTAAGGTACTAAACATGTACGATAATTGTGTGAAGCCAGCTACGATGCTGTCACGTGATTTGGTTTAGATATTCTATTACCTGAGTCATTAAAGCACAATGTACTCCAATGGAAATGAACTGTATAGTCTGTATGGAAATAGAATGGCTTTTTTAGTCTGATGGAAGATCTAACTTCAGTTGTGCTTAAGCTGTGCTTACCACCAAGAACCAGCTGATTAGAGCTGTAATTATCCTATCTTCCTCCAAGCCCAGCATCTTTGGACAGTGTACATGGGGTCTCCTTCCTACAAGCTATTTAAGCCAGGTTCATGAAGACTTCCTGTCTGAGATCTGCCACCTCCTCCGGTGCTCTGTGGGTTTAGAGCTAGGAGGAAAAGAAGGCACTGTCATGAAGACAGTGTCATAAAGCTGGAGATGCATCTAAGAAGGTGCAGATACAGATGAGTTCTCTAGGCCCACTGTCATCGAGGGCCTGAAATCTCTCCAAGGCCACAGTAATTAAAAGTCCTATGGTATGGGTCACAATCGCCCTAGGGACTTCCTAGGGCTTCTTACCAAGAACCATGCGACACTGAGCAGCACAACTTCCAATACCAAATCACTGAGCCATCCTGAAATCACAGCAGGACTGCCAGCCAAGGCCAAGGCCAGCTGGGGCCGGAGAGTGATGCTGGTGGGCCTCTTCCACAGCACTGGTGTCCTCGGCACCAAGTAAGTGCTGCCCTTCCACTTCTAAAGGGGATTCCCAGGCAGCCTGGCTGCTCAGCACAGGCCACCTGTGCTGTGCCATGCCATGAAAGCCCCGAGAACTCCCTCAGTCAAAGCCAATCAGCCTGCTTCTCTAGGATCTGAGTTCTACGTTTAGAGAATCATCCTGTTGGCTGTGGCTGCGTTAATATACAAATGTTCCTGAGGGCCTGTGTGTGTGTGTCTATTCGTGTCCCTTGGGGTGAGCCTTGGGACCTTCCACGAGGAAGAGCCTAACAAAGGAGGAGGACTGGAGAGCAAGGTCAGCCAGGGGTAGGTATCCTGGCAGGGGGACAGGCAGCCTCGAGATACAGAGCACATTGAGAGGCAGGGCAGGTGACTTGCATGAAGACAGGAAGGCTGGTTCCCAGCATCTGCAGGACTTGGCACCCAGCCATCAGCACCAGGACACAAACATAGCAGGACGGAAGCTAGGAACACACTTGACAGTGAAAAAGACGGATCCAACACAAGATCTATGCAGATCTGAACTGCAGGCTGCTGCAAATGCAGCGCACATGCACACACACACAAGCAAGCACACACACATGTGGAGTTGTACAGCAACTACAGCCTACCATGGTCACTCAGCAGGGAGACAGACAAGGGCTACCCTCTGACGAAATGGCAAGTGCATCCCTCAGCACGTGCCCAACTGCATCCAATAGGTGTTCACACATAAATTATAATTCACCTGTAATAGGCATGAGAAACTCATGGATAAAAATTTAGCTATAAAAACAAGAACAGCTCGGTGTGGTACAAGATTTCCTCCAACACCACCGTGCTGTGGACTGGGGTCCTTGAGCGAGGCCTGATTTCAACATCCTAAGACACCAAGACACATTACCTGCTTCCTGTGATTACCTGCATGTGAAATCCACTTCATGACTGGACTGGCTCTAGACATGTGTCACAGCAGACACATCAGCAACTGCTTCCCACCATGCTGGGAAGGGGGATCATGCAGTATCCATGCTGCAGCACTGTTAAGCCATAGGCGTCACTATATGGTGGTCACTATGAGAACTCCAGTGACACTCAAACACACCACTCACATGTCTGGGCACAGGAGGAGTCCAGAGTGGGGACACCAATGCCATCAAAGAGGACCAGTTCAGGTGAGTAAGGGTCATTGCAGGGTCTTGGAGGACCTGGCCACATCTGACTCTCAGATGTGCCCAGGGCACAGAGGTCTGTTGAGTGAGAGGAGGTGACTGACAAGGGAAAGTCCCTCTGGGGAGACAGGAGCCCTGCAGACTGTGGATGGTGGACAGGGGTTGCATGGGAAGTGAGTAGGTGGTGGCCATGTGCCAGGGTGAAGAGTGTGGCTGCAAGTGGGGGCCTGTAAGGTGGGGGTCAGGGACAGGAGAATGGAGCCCATGGCCCTGTGTGGCTACCGTCAGCTCGACAGGAGGAGGGAGGCCAGACGCTGCCTGGGCAGGATTGAGGCCAACAGGTACATGGAAGAATTTCTTTAAGGACTGCTGCTGTCAGACAAGGGTTACAATGAAAAGCAGAAACCCATTTCCAGTCCTGCCTGTGAAATGAATAGCTACCCAAACTACATTAGGTGGTGACAAAGAATTTAAGGAAAAGGTAAAAAAGGAATTTAAGGCTGTCTATTCCCTGAGGCCTTGGAGAAAAGAATGGAGAGTTGCACTTTGCCACCAGATTGAAGTTTCCAGTTTGCAGATGGTCCTATTTGCAAATTTCAGTGGTTCTGAAGCCAAACTCTATGTGCTCTATAAATGCACTTATTTATAAGATTCCTTTCCTCATCTCGGGGTAGTTGGGACCAGTTTCTTGGTCAGAATCCTAAAGAGTGCTGGAAGACAGGAGAGGTGTGAGGAGGAAGTACCTCATCACTGGCTTTTATGTGGAGACCAAATGGTCCCCAGGACAGCATGGCCACACCAGCACCTATGAGTACTCCTGGGTATGGCCTGCAGGTGGGCATTCTGGGAAGGATACTGAAGCCACAGGAAAGAATGTGTTCCTCTAAGCACACTGAATATGTTGTGGCCATATACAAACACACAGCATCTTGTTGAGTTGGAAATCAACTGCTGAAAAACAAAAAGAAATTAAGATCCTACTTATTGCTTCTCTCTCATATATGTGGAAAAACTTTAGGAAGCAGCCATGAGATCCTCTTAGAGGGACCAGGTGGGTCACCCCATTGATGGACCCCAAGGACTGCACACCATCTCCTCACAGGACCCAGTTTAGACCCCAGGGACAGACACTGGGAGACTAGGGGGCCACACATAACCAGGGACAACTGGATGGCCCTGTTCTGTCTGCTGGCTGTGCTTCTAGGACAACCACAAAAGCTGAGCATTTCAGAGACACTGGGAGATGGATCCAGAAGGCTTGGACTGACTGGTGGGCAGTCCTGGGCTGGCCTCTTCTGCTGTGGCCATGTAGTCAGCAGACTCACCATCCCCACCCAGATCCCCCAACCTCTGTGGACAAAACCCCCCACCCAGAGAAGCTGGGAGACCAACCATCTCTACTTCTGATCTCCACGAGTAATCGCACACCCCCAAGAACTGGCAGACCTCTCTCTGCCCAGGCTGCCAACTGCTGAGATCTCTGCAGGGCACCGAGTACCTGCAGTGAGGCAAAAGCCTTGTGTCAGGAAGCCACACTCAGCAACCTCCAGCCACAGTTACTGAACTGAGCAGGAGGAATAGCAGAAGATTCTGCAACACCTGGAACTTCCCAAAAGTGTGGCAAAAAAGACATGGTTTGGTATGGCAGAAAAAAATCAGAAATTGGCCTGATTTTACTATGCGCTGGCTCCAGGATAGCACTGTTCCCTGTCAATCTTCCAGCAGCTATACGAGGCTACAACACCAAGCGTCTCACATACTCCACAGGGGTTGGCACATAATGGATGCACTCTTAGCCTCATTTCCTCCCCCAACCTCCTGGTTGTCCTGGACACATGGCTGTCTGCTGCGGGTTGCCTGGGAACACAGCCTTCCCTATGTCTTGGCAGGTGAAAGAGTTTTAGTTGTATGCTTTTTCTTTAAACAAGAAATGATAGCTTATGCAACATTTGAGACAAGCTAGCAATTGGGAACCACATAAATTAAGTTATGAAAATATCTGAAGTGAAGTTTAATTCGCATTGTCATTAGCGCAACAGAACCTCTACAGAAGCTGGGCCATTTGGGAAGCTGAGCCCATGCTGCTCCTGCTGGGTTCAGCATGGAGCTTTCTGGGGCGCAGCTTGGAGCATCCCAGCCAGCTGCCCTCTCCACACTGTATCTTTTGTCCTATGGTCCCACTAAAGGGACCTCTGGAAAGGAAGCACCTGAAGAGCCCCTCCAGGCATGCAGGTGATGGGGTGGGGGCACACGACCTCTGACCTCAGGCTCTGGCCACAAATGTAGCCCCATTCACAGACCTTGGGAAGCCCAAGAATCAGGATGCCACAGATGAGAGTTATCTGAAGATACTTTCTGTTACCAAATTGTCATTAATTAGGGAAACTAACAAAAGCAAAATATCCCACCCTAGAGGGATGTTTGTTCTCAAGTATTGATTGAAATTTTTGGAATTTCATTTACAAAATATTACTAAAAATATCCTATACAAATTTGATGGGTCTGCTGTCCTTTAAAATACCCCCACCCCGCCTTTCTCCCTCTGTAAAATTTTCTCTCCACCAATCACACTGACGTTGCTGAACTAGTGAAGGACAGAGGTCACTTGTGTGCTCACTGCAGGTGTTATTTAACTTAATCCAGACAACACTGTGAAGTCATGGCCAAGGTTTTCCTGTCCACTGTGTCAACAGCGAGCCTTCTACCCCACTGTGCCCAGCAAAAGATAAAAGTGACAGCCCCCCCCCCAGGGCACAACCTTGAAGCCCCTCAGAGTTTCTCCTCTTGGTATCAAATGTGACCACAGTGCCAGCTCTGCCAAGTACCAGTGAGACTCAGGCCCGCTGTGCCAGGAGACAGGAATATGTGGAAACATTATGCAAATTACACAGGTCTTTCAAATATTTGCTTTTCCTGTCCTCTGAAGATTTATTTGGAAGTATGTCTGAGACACTTAGCACCTGCTCTGCTTAAGCCTAAACATCTAGATAAACAGCCGGGAAGCGGTGCAGTCTGTGAGCTCAGCTCTTTATTATGAGGTATGGGACAGCAACAAAGGGAGGCAGCAGAACTCAGGCGTTCCCATTTTCTGATGGAAGGAACAGTGATTGTTTCTGCTGCTGCCATTCATGGTGACTGTCCATCACTAAGTAAGACACACAGTAACAAACTCTAACCTGGAGGCAGAGTGGTCCCTCTACCTGAGTGGACATCACCTGCTCACAACAGGTCAGAACACCCACCAGACACTGCGTGCTTTGTGCTCAGTCCTGAAGAGCTGTCTGCTCTGGCATTTTGGCTCCTTCCTCAGTGGAGCAAGACATTGGGCCAAGGGTCCACCACATGAACCGAGCCCTAAAGATCAACCCATGGCAAACCTCATAAAGGAGTTTCCCAGCAACAAGGGGCCAGGGTGTGTAAGTGGTGACAGGAAAGAGCTACTAGATTCTGATGTTTCTTTGCTGAGGAAAAAGAAAACCAGGTGCATCCTGGGGCTTCATGGGGACACAGCATTGGGAGAGACTCCAGCTGTCCTACTGGGCCACCTAACTCACTTCTGAGCAAATCAGTTGGAAAGCTATCATCTGCTCAAGGTCAGATGATGCAAAACTGGGCCAGACTGCAGGATTTCACATCTCCATCCAGGGACCTCTCCACTGTCATTTTTAAAACACACATCTCTGGGGACCCACAAACTTGGGCTGTGTGAAGCAACTGCCATGCCAACTGGAACGACCACCCTCACATCTTCTTCAGGAACTTGGAAGCAGAAGAGATTGCCAGCAAGCACCATGTGTAGCAAGATCAACGTCACCCCTGCTGACCTGCAGTTGTTCTATGAACGAGCAAGAGAACTGAGTCTCCAGGACAATAGGCAATGCATCCAGGGTGTGTGTGACACAGATGGAACTGAACACAATGTCTCTCCACAACATACTAGCTCAGTGTCTGAGCTTTAGAGAGAACAGCGTCTAATGTGCTACACACACTCAGACCAATGACCCATGCATGGATCCAGAGTCGCACTACAAATGAACAATAACTCTTGCTTTCCAAAGAGCTTACTGTCTAAAAGGGAAATAGGATATAGCAAAAGGAAATTAAAGTACTGTGTTTCTAAAGATGCCCCCTCTGCAAAGACCCATGAAAAAATAAGCCATGTGGAAAACAATCCCCTCCTCAATGAGCCCCGCAAAACAGCAAAGATGATCAGAAATGGACAAGACATTGACCCCAGACTGTGACTGTGGACCCAGCTACCAGCTGCAGACAGAGAGAGGACATGGAGCATGCCAGCTGGGTCCAACAGGGCCTCATTGGAATGGGTCAGTGGTTCCTCCATATCCACAGAGGTCATCTTGAGACTCAGAAACCACTGAATTCCACTTGGAGACTTTTATTTTGTTGCAGAGGATCTTCATTGTTTTAGACCTCTCTATTGGCACACTGTGAGTAGCACTAGTTTTTGTTATAGGGCTATATTTTTTTCCCCACAAAGAAACAATTTCTGTCACTTTATAAAAGTCTCATAAGCACTTTTCTGAAACTGTCCATGTGGTATAAGGCACAAGGTAGTCGTTGGAATCCTTGGTTGGCAGCTAAGAGCTGCTCAAAACAGGATACAGGGCTAGATAAAAGGATCAAGACTGATACATTCCAGCCCAGCTGGAACAGAAGATGAAGGCACAGTGCATGCTGAGTGCTTCCCACACACTGGTGTGGTCCTGAAGGGTGCATACCCGCCATGGCCCAAAAGGCTGAGAGGGGCAGCAGGGCCAAGTGCCTTTAGTGTGTGGGAGCGAGGCCCCAGCTGGGCAGTGGGGTTCTTCCCACCTACTCCACACACTCCATTCAGGTACATCAGAGGAGCAGGGTGGCCACCTGCTTGGGGACCAGCTGCCCAAGATGACTTAGGCATTAGCTAGACCATGTCTAGCCCATCAGAAAATAGCAAGGCAGACAGGAAACATGGGTGCCAAGACTGTACATTCAGATTCCTCACAAAAAGGCAACCAATGGGAGGAAATATTTTCAAACCACAGGTCTGAGAAGGGATTAATATCTCAAAATATAAAGAACTACTTCAAGTTAACAACAAAGCAAGCAGTTCAAAAGTGGGCCAGAGGCTCAAATAGAGGTTGCTCCAAAGATACAGTGGCTGATGAGTCCATCAAGACTGTCCAAATTCACTAGTCACTAGGGAAAGGTAAATCCACACCATGCTGGGACCCAGGGGCTGCTCATAACTGAAACTCAGAGCTGGGAAGGTGGTGGTGAGAATGTGGAAAAGGAGAACCATGCCCACCATCAGGGCCATGATGGAAGCAGGCTGGTTGCTCCTCCAAGGTAAGCAGTTAACACAGGTCCACACACAGGTGGACGGCAAAGGGATCAAAAGCAGACTCTCAGCAGATCCATGCGGTCCAGTACTCACTGCCACAGCAGTCATGACAGCCACAAGAGGAAAGGAGACACGTGAATGGAGACACAAAATATAGCATCTATGTACAAGATGTGCTGAGCCTTGAGGGAAGAAGCCCTGCCATGTAGAACAGCATGGTAGAACTCAAGCCATGACCCTGACTGAAGCCAGCCCTGTGTGGAGACTCATGGCAGGTGACAGGGTACCAGGTGATGCGCAAGAGAGACC
The DNA here is from genome assembly GCA_004027295.1 of Dolichotis patagonum. Taxonomy (NCBI): domain Eukaryota; kingdom Metazoa; phylum Chordata; class Mammalia; order Rodentia; family Caviidae; genus Dolichotis; species Dolichotis patagonum. The sequence goes on from PVJX010003134.1 coordinate 32,993, forward strand.
AGCAGTCACTCTTTCATGGTATAGGGTTCTTCCCAGAGATAACATGGAAGTTCTGGAAGTGGGTGCTAATGATGCCCAGCACACCTGCCTGTGATCTGCTCAGAGGGCTCCTCCCTGCCAGAGCATGTCTATCCAAGCACTACTTTGTGGACCTTCATGCACACCTCAGCCCCAGCCATGTCCACTGCTGGCATGCACAGCCACACTGCGCCTCCTTGACTTGTGGACAGGGCCCTGGCAGGGCAGGCTAGGAGCACATGGTCAGAAACACTAGATTAGTCAATAGGGCATGAGTAAGAATAAGCACTCCATTGCCTGAGGTGACCTCCAGTGACCCGGGGAAAGTTGGAGACCTACGCTCCTGGTGTTTGAGTCTCTGGGGAGCTACCAGGGATCCTGGCCTGGGCCCAGCAGATTTCAGGGCCTTAGTCGACCACACCCAGCAACCTTCTTTCAGTTCAGGAGGCGGAGATCACACATAAGGACTCTGTGATCATTTGGGCTGGCCTGGGGAGAGCTTAAGACCAGCACTGACAGCAGTTGAGTTCATATCCACCCCACAAAGACAGGGGATTGTGCCCTGGGGATTCCGCCAGCCCCTGTTCACCACGCCCAGTTTCTACCTCTCAATTAAGGGAGCCAAGAGCCTGCAGGGGAGTGGGGATTGCCCAAGGGAGCCAAGTGCCTGCAGGGGAGCTGAGACTGCTGCAGGAGCTGAGGGTGTAGGTGATTAGCCACACACCCAGAGGAAGCTTTGGAACACCACTCAAACCAAGAAAATAAAGAAAAATGACAAAAGGAAAGACCAAAAGACAGGCTCAAATCTCCAGCCCATCCAAAGAAAGCCTAGGAGCCATGTACATAGAAGAAAATAGAAGTCATACACCTGAAATGACTGAAATATCAACTGAAATAAAGAAGCAAGTAGGAGAAGCCATGGAGAAATTCAAATTAGAAATAATTGCCCAGGTAAAAGAAGAAATGATAAAAGTAGTGAAAGAAATAGTGAACACATCTAGTGAAGACACAGCTAAAAAATTAGAGGAACAAAAAAACCAGATAGAATCCCTAAATGAACACTATAAGAAACAAACAGAATACATAAAGCAGATTCAAAGAGATATACAGGAAATCAAAAATTCTATTGAAAGCTGTCAAAACTGCCTCAACAAAAGTGAAGACAGAATTTCAGACCTCGAAGATAAGTCCCAGCTAGTGAACAGGAAAGGAAAGATCTTTTTAAAAATAGCAAAGAATCAGGAAATAACAATTCAATACCTGCAAGATGATGCAAAGAAAAATAACATAAGATTAATAGGGATAAATGAAAAATAAAGGGACAGCCCAAATGATATCAAGAGGATATTTACAGACGTAATAGCAGAAAACTTCCCAAATATGAGAATGGAAACTGACATTTGGATTAGTGAAGCATATAGAACTCCAAATAGCCATAACCAAATAAAACTACACCCAGACACATAATTATCACCATCCCAGAAATCCACCATAAGAACAGAATACTAAAAGCTGTTAGAGAGAAAAGAGAGATCACCTATAAAGGAAAACCTATCAGAATTACAGCAGACTTCTCAACACAAACAATGAAGTCAAGAAGAGCATGGAGTGAAGTATTTCAGATCATAAAGGAAAACCACTTCCAAGCCAGACTGATGTACCCTGAAAAACTGTTCTTCAAAATGGATGGAGAAATAAGATACTTCCATGACAAAGAACAGCTGAAAAACTCCTTGACCACCAAACCAACCCTGCAAATAAAACTGAAAGACATTCTAGATACACATAGGATGAAACCACTAAGCAAGGCAGACAACTAAACAGAATGGAGGGCTAAAGATACAACAGCAGAAAGATAACATGTCAATAATAAACCAATATATAACAGTTATAACCATTAATGTAAATGGCCTCAACTCACCAATCAAAAGAAACAGACTGGCAAAGGGATCAAGAAACAACATCCAACCATATGCTGTCTACAATAAACACATCTAACCCAAAAGGAAACACATAGACTGAAAGTCAAAGGATGGAAAACAATACTTCATGCAACAGGAAACCCCCCAAAAAGCGGGAGTAGCTATCCTCTTTGCAGACAATGTGAACTTCAAACCCAGAATGATCCAAAGAGATAAAGAAGGTCACTACATACTAGTTAGGGGAAAACTTCAAAAGGAAGAGATAACAATCTTAAATATATATGCACCAAATTCCAGAGCACCCAGCTATAGAAAGCAAATATTAACAGAAATGAAAAATCAAATAAGCAATACAATTATAACAGGAGATTTTTAACACGCCACTGACACAAAGGGACAGATCAACTAGACAGAAAATCAGCAAAGAAATAACAGAACTGAATCACACCTGTGAACAAATGGACTTGATAGACCTATATAGAGTGTTCCATCCAACAACATCAGAATATACATTCTTCTCACAGTACATGGGAAATTCTCTAAAACAGACCATATACTAGCCCACAGAACATATTTAAGTAAAGGCAAAAACTGAAAGCCTTTACCTTAAAATCAGGCACAAGACAAGGATGTCCGTTATCACCACTGCTATTCAACATAGTACTGGAAATACTAGCCAGAGCAATTAGACAAGAGAGAGAAATAAAAGGAGTAAAGATAGGAAAAGAGGAAGTTAAATTATTATTTGCAGATGTCATGATACTTTACATAGAAGACCCCCAAAACTCCATTGAAAAACTTCTAGATATAATAAATAAATTCAGCCATGTAGCTGAAAACAAAGTCAATATTCAAAAATCAATAGCATTCCTATACACTAACAACAAAAATACTGAGAGAGAAATAAGAGAATCCACACCCTTCACACTAGCATCCAAAAAAATGAAATACTTAAGAATTAATCTCACAAAAGAAGTAAAAGAGCTATACAATGAAAATTATAATACCCTGAAAATGGAAATTGAAGAGGACCTCAGAAAATGGAAAGACATTCCTTGTTCGTGGATAGGAAGAACAAACATTGTGAAAATGGCCATTCTCCCAAAATTACTATACAGATTCAATGCAATCCCAATCAAAATACTACTAACATACCTCATAGATCTAGAGAAATCACTCCTAAAATTCATCTGGAACCAGAAGAGACCTGGAATAACAAAGGCAATTCTAAGCAGCAAAGGCAAAGTAGGAGGCATCACAATCCCTGACTTGAAATTATACTACAAAGCTACAGTGATAAAGTCAGTATGGTACTAGAATGAAAACAGACCTGAAGATCAATGGAATATATTGGAAGATACAACCACAACCACAAACTCACTCAACCACATTATCTTTGATAAAGGGGCCAAACATGCTCGCTGGAAGAACGACAGTCTCTTTAACAAATGGTGCTGGAAAAATTGGCTTTTCATATGCAGAAGAATAAAACTAGACCCATGCCTATCACCATGTACTAAACTAAAATCTAAATGGATCAAAGATCTAAATAGTAAAACAGAAACACTAAATCTGTTGGAAGACAAAGTAGGTAAAAACCTCAAAGATATAGGGGTAGGTAGAGAATTCATGAACAAGAATCAAACTGCACGGGAAATACTTCCCAGAATCAATAACTGGGACCATATCTTATTAAAGAGTTTCTGCATGTCGAAAGAGGTTTCCAGCAGAGTGAAAAGAAAACCCACAAATTGGGAAAAAATCTTAATGGACTGTCCCTCAGACAAAGGACTTCTGTCCAGAACTTATAAAGAATTAAAACAAATCAGACCCTCGAAATTCAAAGACCCAATCCAAAAATGGGCATCTGAAATGAATACACAGTTCTCAGATGAAGAAATACGAATGGCAAATAAATACATGAAAAAATGTTCATCATCATTAGTCATTAGAGAAATGCAATTTAAAACCACACTGAGATTCCATCTCACTCCAGAAAGAATGGCCAGGACAGAAAAAACTACCAACAACAAGTGCTGGAGAGGTTGTGCAGAAAAAGGAACTCTTCTGCACTGTTGTAGGGAGTGTAGACTGGTGCAATCACTGTGGAGGTCAGTCTGCAGATTCCTCAAAAAGCTGAGTTTGGAAGTCCCATTTGACCCAGCTATTCCACTTCTAGGCATATTCCCAGAAGATCTGAAAACATCATACCGCAGTGATATTTGTGCACCCATATTTATAGCAGCACAATTTGTAATAGCCAGATCTTGGAAACAACCTAAGTGCCCATCAACTGAGGAATGGATAAAAAAGTTGTGGTATTTTTATACAATGGAGTACTACTCAGCTATAAAAAATTATCACATTGAGATATTTATAATTAAATGGACACAACTTGAGACCATACTCATAAGTGAAATAAATCAAACTCACATGTGTAAATACCGTACAGTTTCCCTAGTATTAGAGTTGGTAAGAGTATATAAGAATTTATGGTAATCATAATTTCCCATTTCATTGCTTTGAAGCCTTTCAATGTTTTCATTCATCAATTGGAATGGTTTTAATCTGTTTTGTTTGCCTTTATTACGCATGATGGTATGAACAGCTGTTTTGAAGAAAACAAAACATTATGGCAGCCATGGCTGATTTAATATCATCTTGCTTAGAAGTCCTACCATGATTCTACTCTGCTATTACCATCGGTTCTATCATGTTGTGCCTTATTGGGATTTTAATATATGCAATAGTATAAACAATTTTTTTTATTGAAAATGAGATATTATAGTAGCCATTGATCATTCTCTGTTATTTGTTTCAGAATGTCCTGTAATTCTTTTATTCTTTTGAATGGTTTTATACTATTTTGTAATGTTTGATATTATTGTATTTGAAACTATGCTCAACTATAGCAGAGAAAGAGATATTTTGATAGCTACTGTTAATGTCTGGTTGTCTTCTTGTAAAGTGCTGTGTTGCTTATGTTGTTCTGTTCTGATCGGCTTTGTTCTTTTGTTTTATTCTCTTTAAAATAAAAATAAATAAAAATAAATTTTAAAACAGAATAAGCACTCAGTGTCACAGTTCTGAGACCATGCCCCAGGGCTCTTGGAATGTGAGGATACAGGATAACCTAAAATGTGAAGAGAAACAGCAGTATAACGTCTAATGGACCATGAAGTCTACTACCTCAAGGGTATCCAGAGTGTTATGGTCACCGCTGCTCATGCCCTTTCAATGGCATCATGTCCATGAAACATGGGCTTGTATATGGATTTGAACCGGGTTCCAAGCAAAAGTAAGTGTAGAAAACAATGCAGATGTGCTTTTGCATCTAATTCTGAAGTCTAAACATTGTACAATGCCTACAGTGGCAAGCATCTGGAATTAAATAAATGTGGCATTTGATTATTAAATACAAATACTTTTTTGGTTTATATGTATTTTTGAAACAGCTATTACCATGTCTGGTCCAAAATACACAGCAGGTCATTTGGACTTGACCACCTAATGAGAGGGGCTCTTGGGTATTGAGTATGGGCACAGGGAAAATGATCACTAATACACAAGGTTCAGCACCACCTAAAGCTTCCTGAAGAAGCAATCAAGAAATTCTAGAAAGGTAAACTCAACAGAACGGGTGAACAACACACTGTACTTAAGTAGCAGAAACATACAGGTTTTAACCAGATTTCTATGTCAGTTATAGGCACTAGAACAAGGCCCATCTGTTTGGGCCACAGTCTTCTGTTAGACACTGGAGCAATTAAGTTTCAGCACACTCTGGACAGCACTGATGGGACCAATGTGCAGAACTCTTGCAGTTACACAGACACATGGTGACTGCTTGTGGGTAAGCCACACACAGGTCAGTGATCATGGCTGAGGCCAAGTGTCACAACAGATGGTGTATCAGAGGACAAAAAACTTGAAGGGAAATATTTACAGATATACAATGGTTTGCAGGGATTATGGTTTAGATCTAAACTGTCCTCCAGTTTCATGTTTAGAGGCAGAGGCTGGTCAAAAGAGGCAGGTCACTGGGGATACAACCTGTAAGGGAGTATTGTTGTACCCAGAGTTTCCTATATGTCCATATTTCCTGGCCACCATGGTGTGAGCATCTTTGTCTGCCAGGCCCTTTCACTGCCATTTCTACTTTGGAGCCAGCTGACCATGTACTGGACATTCTGAAACTATTAGCAAAAGTAAACTCCTCCTCCTTTAAGCTTCAGATATCTATTATGTCCCAGTGATTGAAAGTGACGAATACAGGAAACTGATACCAAGAATGGAGTCACTGCTATGACTTTACCTGGTCATGTGGTTCAGAAATGCATGAAACTGTTTTAAAGGAGGCATTTCTAAAGGTCTGGTGATGCCAGCTAAAGAGGGCCTGGAATGTTATGAGCAGTACTTGATACCCAATTCTGGTCAGAAAATCACAATGCTCACAGGAATGCAGATGTTAAAGGTCAGGCTCAGGAGGTTTTGAGTCACAACAGGGACTCCATTAGCACTTGGATACAAAGCCATGAACGCTATGCTCTAACAGAAAATTTATCTATATTTTGCTCATGTCCTGAGACTTTGAAAGATACTGAGATTAAGGGTGGTGGACTAATTAATCTGGTGGAGGAAATTTCAAGGTAACCAAATGTTCAGGTAGTTAGCTGAGTACTGCTATCTGCTTTCAGGCAGATTTACAGTAAGGATCAGGAGCAAATAGTACAGCTGAATAATTTGAAAAGTTTGAAGTTTCATCAGAAGTGAAGTGCCCACAAAGCTAGGGTAAAGGAGAACATGGTTGCTGATACATGGAACCAAATCTGCTCAAGCTGGTGGCTGACCTTGGTGTCTTCTATGTGGTGTTGGTATTTCAGACACTCAGAATGCAGGAGTTACAGAGTCACAGAGGCTTTCATTCAGATTACAGAAGGCCTACAGGAAGCAGACAAAAATGTGTGATGGGGTCACATTCTCTTCAAGGAGCCTCATAAAGGGTAGCATGTGAAGCTGAGACACTAAAGCTGAAGGTGCAGTGGAGACCTCAGGAAGCTGGAAATGCCAGGTGCCAAGAAAATGCGCTGTCTGCTAAGAAAAACTGCAGGCAATGAGCACATTCAGCCCAAGAGAAGCCATGGTAACCAGCAAGGTGATGGGGTGGAGCTGCCCAAGCTCTTTGAGCTCACAACTCAACACAAACTATCTCTTCAACACACTTGTTCAACACAAGTGCTGAACATAGGGCTACAGAATTTAACATTTACCTTGCTAGTTTTTAGTGTTGCTTTGGTGTGATTTCTATTTCCTTATCTCTCCCTCTGAGCAAAGGAACGATCAACTTGTGCCATTGTATGTTGCAAGTGTCTGACTTTCTTTTTGTTTTTTACAGGGGCTCATAGATAACAGTTTGCCTTGAATCTCAGAGGAGACTCTGCACATGGACTTTTTAGCAACACTGAAATTGTTAAGACTTTGGCAACTCTTAGACATGGACTAAATGCATTTTGCATGTGACATGGACATAGCCTTTTTAATAGCAGGGATGAAATGTTAAGGCTTAGTTCTAAAAGGCTCCCCAACCACTTTTGGAGGTCTGATCAAAAGGGGTGTGTCACTGGGGGCATGGCCTGGAAGAATATATTCTCATTCTTGCTTTCTCTCCTCTTTCTCTCATCCCTAGGTGTCATCTGACAAACAGCTTTCCTCTGTGAGGCCCTTTCATCATGACATTTCTCTCTTGAAGCCCAGCTGACCACAGACTGAATCCACTCAAACTATGAATCAAAATAAACCTGTCCTCCTTTAATTTGTTAAGTATCGAGTATATTGTCCCAGAAAAGGGAATGTGATAAATACACAGGGTGAGGTCCACAATGTCTTTTTGTTCTTTATCTAACCATAATCACATTCATTTTGTAGGCAGACAGGAAGGTAGTTAAATTAACATGCATATGCATGAGCTTTAGAATTCCCTTATGTACTATGCAGACTTCATAGAAAAGTAAATTCTTATAACCACTAATTTACAGTCACACATGTTTTTATTATACAACAGACTTCTAAACATTATATAAGATTCTTTTAAAGCATTTGATCTGTGATAAATTTCACTGAATTCTTAATCTCTTTAAGTTGCTTCCTTTAGATTTGAACAATGAGTAAAAGAAATTCTTCAGATTGTCTAATGAGAATGTCTTCCTGACAACACAATTGTCACAGGTGGAAATCCTATATTCAGAACCATTTGGGGTTTGCTGGGCTTGTTTTCCCAAATATCCTTGACAGGTATGCTTTTCCTGGGCACAAGACATCTTAAATTCCTTGAATCTACTCCCTGCAGAGTATCCAGTGGCATGACAAGAGAGAAAATGACACTCCTGGCAGACTTGAGGCATAATTTTTAATGTGGCAAATGTTACCGAATACTGTTAATGAAACAATGTCAGCATATTCACTTCCCTTCATGATTTATTTCTTAGAGCTCTAAGACAGTAAGTTTCTTCCCATAGAAGGATAAATATCTGTGGTGCAGTCATCTCTAGTAAGGGAGGCAAAGTGAGGATGAAGTCTCCAGGACCAAGCCTTGCTTCCTCTGTCCCTGGGGCACCTGGTGGTAGATTACTTGAACCTTGTGTTAAAGTAATAGACTATTAAAAAGAATTCTAGGATTATTGGGTCACCATCAACTTATCTCATATGATTTCCTCTATAGGTACTTTGAGTTATCCACTAAAACGTTATTTTCTTCTTTAACTTTCTCAGTTTAACAAGACCAATTTAACCTTCAAGCTCTTGAGTGAGTCCATCTGTTTCTTCTCTAGATGACAATCCAATTATCATATTCAGCAAACAATAGGATTGGTCACCCAAGTGTGCTGGCTCTGTAGGAACCTGGGGTACTCTGGATATCTTCCAAAGGAATGGTTTGGCTTGGTGCAGAACTCACAGCATCACATTGGTGTCTAGCTGTGATAGACACAGACACTTAAGGGCTTCAGTACAAGAAAGGTAAGTGAATCTGCACTTGCAGACACAGTTGAAGCCACCCTCATTTGCTGGCTCTCGTGTCACTGCTGGTTCTCATGTCATATGGCATATCATAATTACTGGGATCTTGAATTTAGATCTATGTGTCAATGAAATATAAGAAAATATCTTAAAAATAACAAAAGTGATTCTCACATGTTTTATATCCTCTCTCTCAAGTCACTAAAGAACTGTTCCCAAATTCACACTGTGGTGCAACTGGATGTGACGATATAGTACTATAATGGATTGTGTGTTCTGAAAGCATCTACACTAACTCACTATAGATCATCTGCTGTCTGGACCCTGATGCCACAAACACCTGAAATACCTGTTTACTCAAGTCTTAAAAAATGCACAAAGTCCCCAAGGAGACATGCTAGGCTGCCCCTCCTCCGTCTCTGTGGTAGATGTGGCTCTGACCTCTTCAGCTGGTTCCATGTCAACACATCTCACCTGAGCCCACTCCCAGGTGTTCTGACCATATGACTTCTCCAGGAGCCCTCTCTCTGAGAGGCCCTGCCCCAGATGACTCTGCTGCTCCACACAGGGATTACAATGTTCCTGCTGCTGAGACCATAACCTCCCCAAAGCCACCTCTAGACAGCTCCACCATCCCACAGACAGAGCCAGGCATGACCTGTCCTGTGTCTCTCCCTCAAACTGTGCTTTGGCCCCTCCTTTTCAGGCCACTGTGGGCAGTGGGGATAACAGCAACCACAGGATGCTGCATATTTTTTTCCTAGATTTATACCCAAGAATTTAATTTTGGCATTAACTTTATGTTGTGCCTTTAATTTCAATTTTTGGTTTTTCATTGCTGTTAATACAGAAAAACAACTGATTTTTGTACAATAACCTTGTATTTTGCAAGTTTTCTACAAGTATTTTTTAGATGTAAGATAATTTTTGTTAACTTTTTGTATTTCTATATAGACAATCAGTCATCTGTTAAAAAGACAGCTCTACTTCTTCTTTCTTGGTCTGTTCCTTACTCTTTCGTTTCCTTTGTGCTCTTGTCATAATAGCTAGAACTGCTGGCATATTGTATGGGGGTGCTCTGGTTCAGATCTTATGGAAAATCACCTAGAGTCTCGCCTTGAAGTATAAGGGTAGTGGTAAGGTTTTTGCAGGCAATATTTGTCAAGTAAGTTCACTTCTGTTTCTGGTTTGCAAAGGGTTGTTCCATGAATGATACTAGACTTTGTCAAATGCTTTTTCTGCATGTATTGTTGTAAACATATGATTGGTTTTTGTTTGTTTTTGTTTTTTTTTATACTGGGGATTGAACTCACAACCTCTTGCTTGCCAGGCAGGCACTTATACCTTACACTGCTGAGCTAAACCTCCGGTCAGATTGTTTTCTTCTTTATTCTGCTGATGTGATGATTATACTAACTGATTTTCAAATTTTATGTCAGCCTCACATACCTGGGAAAACTCACCTACGTCCTAGTGCTTGATTCCTTCTTTATGTTGCTGGGGTTGAGCTGCCATGGTTTTGAGGATTCCCCTGTCTATGTTCATGATTGGTATCAGTCATAAACCAATTGGGGGGGTCCTCTCTTAGAAAGTGTTGGCTTCATGTGGGGCCACTGCTGGACCCACAGGATTTGGGAGTGCTCCCTCTGCTCTACCTTCTGGAAGACACTTCATAGTAACAGGATAATTTTCTTCCTCAAACATTTGTAGAATTCACAGAAATCATCTGGGCTCAATGCTTTCTGTTTTGGAAAGTGATTTTTAACCCATTTTCTTTAATAGAAGGCCTTTGCAGCTGTCTATGTTTTCTTGTGTTGGTTTAGGTAAATTTATCTTTCAGAGATGTCACTCATTTCATCTAGCCTATTAAATCTTATTTTTTCTTGTTTAGTGTTGCTAGAGGTTTATCAAATTTTTTAATCTTTTCAAATACAAACTGTCAGTTCATTTATTTTTCCCTATTGATTTTCTGTCATAGCTTTTAATGATTTCTCATATGATTAATAATATTTATTCACTTCTACTTATTTTGAAATTAATTCTTTAATTTCTCTAATGTCCTAAAGCAGTTTATTGATATAACATTCTTCTCATTTCTGATATATATGCATTTAACACTATATAAATTTCTCTTATGAGTTGTGGCAAGTTTTAATGTCATTTTCATTTTGTTCAAAATAGTTGACAAATTTATCTTCAGACTTTTTCTTTGGTTTTGTGTTATTTGCAAGCATGTTGTAAAATACCTATATACTGTATCTTGGAATTTTCTGGCTCTTTGTTGCTGGTTTCTAGTTTAATTCAGTTAAGATCCAACAGTGGTCATTGTGTGATTTCTAGTCTTTTGACTAGTTTGTTAAAGTATTCCAGGGTCCAGAATGCTCTCACTCATCTTGGTGAACATTCTAGATAAGCTTGAGAACAATATGTGTTCTGCTGTGGGGTGAAGTTATCCAAATTTGGAATTCTAGGTTGATTTTTTTTTCTTTCAATGCTTTTACAACCCATTTTTTCTGCTATTTCCTATTTGCTTGGTTTTAAAGAGCAAACTCAGATAAGTATCTTCTTTACTTCTCTGTAGCTTAGCTGTTTCATTCTGTGGCTTTTTAAAAAATTTTACTTTGATTATTGTTTGATTATGCTACGCCCCAATGTCATTTCTTGGCATACACCTTGCATGTTCTCAGTATGCAGCTCCATATCTGTCTTTAATTTGTGAAAATTCTCTCTTGCTGTTACTTTATCTGTTTCTCTCCCGTTCCACTGTTACAATCCCCTGTTCCACTTTCTTCTCTTTGCTTTTTAGCATGTGAAGCTTGACTTCTGGGAAGATGATGGAGCAATAAGCAGCAAAGAAAACAGCCTCTGAGAGTCACTGTCAGGACACTGGAATAAAACAAGGAGGGAGGAGGGTCCACTGGACCCAGGAAGGACCTGAAGTGAAAACTGAAGCCCATATAGAGAGTAAAAAGAAAAATTTCAACAAAGAAGAACGTGGTATCTGGTGATGCCTTTACCCTGAACCAGAGTCACTGCATAAGAGGAGATGTTTGATGGTGATGGTGATGGTGGCAGCTGGTGACTCTGGAGGCCTCCGCACAGAGACATGACAGTGAAGGGGAGTGGTGGACGTGGAGGATTGCACTGGCTGGCGGTGAGTGCAGAGGACTTAGTCCTCCTCACAAAGTCTAATCCTGCACATGCTTTCATCACCCACAAGGTAGGTGTGTCACTGAAGAAACAATCCAATTCCCTTTGATGGCAGGTGACAGTCACAGGGTCTGTGCTGGGGGTCTGACCCCTGGTGGTGCCTCTTTAGGGAGGGTACACAGCAGAAAGAACATGCTGCATGTGGTTTTGAAAATAAAAATGTAATATGTGCTTATTTTTAAGACAGGATCTTGATTTATAGCTCAGGCTGGCCTTGAACCCATGATCCTTCTGCCTCAGCCACTCATGTGCCAGATGACAGGCATGAATTTCTGCATCGACCTGTGATACTCTCAATTATGAATTCAATACACCTCCAAGCTCAGGGTGAATGGTGTTCCTTGCATGCCTGCAATGGTTGATTTCTATGACTCAGTCTATCAGTGGTAACAGAAAAGAGGCTGCTGCACTGGCATGGCAGAGCTGCCCTTGTCTTGACATGCGTGTCCCATCCATGCCGATGCCAGTGGGTTCTTCTGTGCCCCAACACAGGTGTCTCATTCTCACACTGGCGGGCATTATTTTTCAAGTAAAGGAATGGGATGAAGGTGGGAAACAGAGCACCCCTGACCCAGGTAATATCCCTTGGGCCTCAGCTTGTGTTGCTGCACAGCACGGTGGTCTCAGAACCCATACCCTGCATACCAGCTCCCACTACATTCACCCAAGAATGCCCAAGACAGTGCTGGACAAGAGAAGCAGTGTGCCTGGGCATGCAATTTCACCCTGAATTGCACCACAAACATGTAGCATCAAGGGCATTGAGGAAGTAACTAAGACATGGTGTGCTTTGTAGAATAGTTTATGACATGTTTAGACCAATTCATTTAAGGTTGGCACATACAGTTCAAGTGTGTGCAATTTGGACAGTCAGTGCCGTAAAGAGAAAGAGGTAGCCAGGGGGAGATGGTCACATTATTATAGGTAGCTATTTTGGATAGAAGTATTATAGGCAGTCAGACAGGGCTTTTGAGAGGCTAATGCAGAAGACAACTGTGGCTGGAGGTACCCTCACTGAAGACCAGGCTTTAAGCAAAAGAGAAACTATTCACTCATATACTTTCCCTAGGGATGAACAGCAGTGATTGACATTCTATGTAGGTGTAAATCACCTTGGGATGGAGGATCAAACTTCCTTACCTACCCCTTCCAGGAAAGTCCTTGTCTATCCCATGTGCACCTGCTGTGTGACTTGCTTCCCCATTTGACCCTCATTTAATCAATATTACCCAAGTGACTATACTTGCTGTATACTCATTGGTTCACCATGGTTTTGTCGCCTCACACCCATCCTATAATTTGCCGTTGGATCCCTGTTACCTAAGCGATTATACTTGTAATCTTATTGATTGATTATAGTTCTGACACACCTTGAACCCACTTCACCTCATGGTTTTACCCAATAAAACTCCCTTGAGAAATGGGGTTGACAGGCAACCTGCTTTCCAGGCCCCCTTCTGTCCCTCTCAGACAGAAGCTTTCTTTCTCTTAATGTTCTTCCTATTCTTAACCTGTGTTGTTCCTAGAATTCAGTCTTTGATTTTAGAGAACACAAACTTGCCACTTTGGACATCTAGAAGGTTCAGAGTTTCTTTTCCTTATGTCAACATGAACAAGGGGGCTGAGGAAGGAGGCTCCCAGAAGGGAAACCTTTGGATCAAGCTCCATCCCTGGGAATGCAATCACTGTGCTGGGCAGGTACTCAAATGTGAGCCTCAGCCTCCCAGGTGGCATGTGACCTTTAGTCCAGGCACTCATAGCCACACCAACGGACGCAGATTAATGCACTTCCATGGTGTGCTTCTTTGACCCTTCACCAGCAAACAGGACCCAGAGTTTTTCTTTCTTTTGTGCCAATATTTCACAAAACTACAGAGCAGAGTGGAAAGAGGTAGGAATGGACAGCAGCCATGTCAGCCTCCAGCCCAGATGGCTGTGCTCCCTGGGCATGCTCCTGATGGCCTGCAGGGCTCACAAGAGGGAAACAGGGCTTCCAGAGATTCTCAGTGAGTGTGGGACATCCTGAAGGTGAGCAGAGGAGAGTGAGGCGCAGCCCTGGGGCTTCCTGTGAGCTCCTGGGGCTTTTGCACTGTCTCTTCAGAGCTCCTGAGGCTTACCATGGTCTCACAGAAGCTCCTGGGCCTCTCTGTGGTCTCCTATGAGTACCTAGGGACTCCATGGGCTCCCCAATCTCCTAGGGTCCTGTGCTGTGTCTTAAGTGCTCCTTGGCTTCCCCGTAGTCTCCTACAAGTTCCCAAGGCCCCTCTGTTCTCTCCTAGGGTCCTTGATGGACTACCATAATCTCCTGGAGTCTACTGCAGTCTCATGGGAGCTCCTGAGGTCTCCGGGGGCCTTCCACAGCCCCTGAGGCCCTTCATAGACTCCAACAATTTCCCTGGGTTCCTCATGGTCTCCCATAAGCTTCTGGGATCCTTTTATGGGTCCTCTGTGAACTCCTGGGGTCCTCCATGGACTCCCTTGGTCTCCTGGGGTCCCCAGGATCTGCCTCAAGCATCAACGTTGCTGACACTCCATGGCCCCTCCCTGCTGGCCATGTCTCCTATTCTGTCCAGGTGAATCCTAATCCTGCAGAAATCTATGCCAGAAGTGGTTTGGGGTAGTAAAGCAAAGGCTTGCAGACTGGCAGGCAGTGAGCAAGCAGGCAGACAGCCAGAACCCTGCTTCCTGTTGTCAGGACTCCTCCATGCTATCAAGTGAAGCGAATAGCCTACCATCACCAGATGAGGAACAGAGACTCACTGCACAGGACCTTGTGCCCACTTCATGGGAGCAACTGGCTGAGCAGCTGTGCCCTGAGGGCTGAGGCATAGGCAGGGAAGACAGTGTGCTCAGTGACCTCCTGGGAGCCCACCCCACCAAGCAGCAGTGTGACCCAGATGACAAACACGTGACACATCCTGCAGCTGCATTTGGAAGGAAAAGTGACCTCAGCCTCCACGAGAAAGCACAAGATGCCACAGCCACACCTGCAGCATCCTATGGCATTATCAGTCAGTGCCTTCTAGGGGAATAGATATGAGATAAACTCTACAATGTTTGATATATGCAAAGATTTACAAGGTAGGCTTACAGAGGCTTCCTGAAAAGTCAGTTGTGAAAGAATGCAAAGGGGGCATGTACATGCTGAGACATGAAGGACCCAGTTGATGGTCAAAGGCTTGCAGCTCATGGCAGAGTCCCACTGGGGTCCACATCAGGAAGCTGAAGGGTCTGTACCAGAAGGCTGAGTCTGTGCTGGAAGTCTGGAGATGGACAACCAAAGGCCATGCTGAAAACTGGAGCTGCTGAGGAAGCAGAAGCCAGACATCCTCCTTCTGTCCCTTTAAATTCCACCTCTCATGGTTATGTCGGTGGCCCCCAGGCCTCATGTATTTGCATTGTACATTTGTGACTGGTTAATTGTCTAGTGCTTGGATTGATGGTGTCAGTGCTACATCCTCCTAGGGGGTGGAGCCAGGATGTGACATAATGGCAGGAAGAAGGTGTGTCTCTCTTTTGCTGGTTTCCGCCTTGCTGTTTGCAGCCGCCATGAACTGCGGCCCCGCCATGCCACCCTGCCTTGGAGCCAACTGAGTATGGACTGAAACCTCCAAAACTGTAAGAAATAAACCTTTCCTTTCCCAACTTTGGGCATCAGGTATTTTGTCTCAGCGATAAGTAGAAAGTAACTAAGACACCACCTAAGCTACAAGCCTATTGGTTGGTGCCACCCACATCCGGGACAGGTCTTTCCTCCACATTAAATCTGTCATCCACACCCAGAACTGTGCTATGCCAATCAGCTGGGTGCTTCCTATTCAAATCGACACCACAGCTGACTATCACGCAGGGCTACCAAAGTTACCAGCAGGTTGTCATTTGAGGATTGGTCTCTGGCACTTCACCAAGTGTCTGATGGCATGCAGAGGAGCAGATGGCCTGTTTGTAGAACTGGTGCTAACTCTGCAGTCAGACATGCTTGTCCCACAAGCATGAGGATGACCAAGGACATGCATTATCATGATGAAAACAGTGATCTCCTGCATGCATGGGGATTCAGCAGGAGATGCCCACCTCACTCCCAGGACATCTGCTCCTATGCAATAGGATTGAGGGCAGGTGTGTGAGGATAGGAAAAAAGATGGCCCCTGTCACTGAGAACAGATGGTGGGGTAAGTATTACAGAGCTGCAGGTTCAGTGTGAACTCACCATTACCAAAGAGGTTCACCTGCCCATTTTCTTTTTTTAAAATTAATTTTAGTAGGAGTTATCTCTGATAGGTTTTTGCCTTCTTGTGTGGTGGGAAAATATGGTATGTGTTTAAGTTTAAATTACATTGAAAGACACATTGCCATTAGGCCCCCTCAGAATATCCCCTCCCACTTGGAACACACTTATCTATCATTCTCGCACTTCCTGAATCAGTTCTGCAAGTTCTCGTTCAGGAGTGTCTTCAATTGCTCTGAACTGATTAAAAATGTTTCCTTTTCATAGTCATTCTAACTTTAGGGAGAAGCCAAAGTCATACGGTGCCAGAGCCTGTGAATAAGATGGATGAGGTGCAGCATCAGGTTTTTATGAGCCTGCCCTTTGGCAGAATGACACTGGGCAGCAGCGTCGACCATATTTCTGATCACACCTCAAAAAAAAAAAAAATTCAGAGGCCTGCAGCAGCTGCTCCAGAAAACATCCAGAACAATGGGCTGAATGTGTCTGAAGTGAGGGAAGAATCCTGGGGGGCCTTCATGGCAGGGTGTCCTTTACTGTAATAATTTTTTAATTTAAATACTTGGTGTATTGTTCAATTGTTCCTTGTATTTTTCACTAAGTCAATTATCTACCATGCACATGTATTTTTCTGTATAGAGTAATTATACCATTTAAAAATAATTTTTAAAAGTGGATGTGAAAGCATCCTGATAGGTTGAATGGATATATTTAAAATTGTTAATTCAACTACAAAAAGGATGTTTAATTACTCAAAAATGTTCCTCATAAGCTGGTTTAAAATGCAAGCTTCCTGAATGCTACCAACATCTCAAAAAGTGCTTTTCTTCATGCTCTCTCGGAAGCGTGTCACTGCTCTTTCAGATGTCTGCTGGCTCTGCTCACCTTCACTAGGCTACAGGGCTGACACTGAGAGGCCCCTCCCTAGGTTGTCCCTGACCTGGCTTCACTGTCCCCAGATCAAAGCCCTTCCCTGCATCAAGATTCCCGGTATTGGTCCAGGTGACTTGCTGACAAAGATACAGGGGCAATGCCCACTCTATTTAGGTGAACAGCTAAGTCAGCGTCCTGGAAATGGGCATGTTGGGAGCACGGCTGCTCAGGGTGACTTTCCACAGGAGCACCTGCTGCTCTGAAGCCTGCCCAGGGAACAAGGAAGTGCCACCTCCATGTCTGAAGTGACAGAGTTGGACTCCAGCCCAGGAGGACCATGGCAGAAAAGGTGGGGCTGAGACACTGTCCAGGTTGGATCCCCACACTTGGGGCTCCCAGAAAGCTAGAAGGAGGAGTTTCCAGAGCAGAGGATCTGAGATGACCCTAAGTCATTGGGAGGGGTGGGAAGAGACGTCCAAATGCCAGGCTGAGGGCAGGAACCTCAGGGCTGTGGTCAGGACTGATGCAGACCAGCTAAGGACAGAGTGCACTGCACCACACTCCTGCCAGGATTCACTGCACCTAAGCTCTGGGTCTTGTCTGGCCCCAGGCCAGCACTGAAACAGACTCAGGAACTCATCAGGCAGGCAGCATGGCACTGAGACAAGACAAGAAGAGGATGGCATCACCACAGAGCAGGACCATGACACTGGGGGACAGGAGGGCTGCACAGCAGGGGAGCACAGCAGGTCATGCTGTGTGTGCTGACTGTAACTGTAACCGTAACTGTGGACCAAAGCATTAGTGCAGAGTGAGGCACGGACCAGATGCCAAACAGGTGGAGACAGCTGTCTTGGTTTCCTGCTGCTAGAGCCCAAGGAAGCCTACATTATGCTTCCTACAAAATTGTAGTCCTGTGTTCCACAAATTCCCACAGACAAGTCATCACCATTCCTAAGGACACTTCAGGTTACGTCAGTGTGCATATGTGTGTCCCTCACTGTGCTCCACTCAGTGACTTTTGGGGCAAACCAGAGCTGGCTCCTCTGGGTGCTCGGCCAGCTGCAGAGCCTCAGGGCTGAGTGCATGTGGCACTGACTGTGCCAGACAGTGCATGATGGCCTTGCAGATGCCAACAGTCTGGTCTCCTGTGTGGCATACAATGTAATAGCTAAGGTCCGTAGGTGACATGAAGCTCTTGAGATAACACTGAATTAATAAAGGAAAAGCCTTTGGTTTCTAGATAATTTTCTGTCCTCTCTGCAGTGGGAGGCGAAGACCCCAAACATTCCTAATGTGTGCTCTGGGTCTGTGCTGTTCTCTCCTCTACGAAGGCGAGACAAAGGTTAAATCAGGTCACATGGATGTAAGCAAAGCTTTAGATAATCCAAGAAAAAAAGGAGAGAAAAACACTGCAGCTGGTATTTGTTTGCAGCCGGATCCTCAGCATGCTTGTGTTAAACTCAGTGACTGTGACATCAATGCCACTTAGGGTGAACTCGGATGAGGAGTGAGGAGGTGAGGGGACCTCGCAACAGGCATTGTGAGGACATGCTATCAGAATGTGTGATGAGACCTGATGTGAAATGTCACTTGCTTGCAATTTCATACATACTGGTGGGATCATCCCAATCAGAGAAAGCTGCACAAAGGAAAATATGATACGTCTCACTTTTGCCATGGGTGGCAAGATAAAATGGAAATCTTTTCAGTACAAAAAACAGAACAAATCACCACAATGGTGATATTGGCTATTTTGCTTCCTGTTGGGCTGTGGAAAAGAGGAACAACAGGCCAAGAGACCATCACCAGATGAGAATGTGCTGTTGAAGTTCTCAAATGCAGTTTTCTTTGTTAACGAGCCTAGGCAACCAGATGTCTGATCTGATGGCAGCTGCATTTCTTGCCAGATGAGTTAGAAGAGTGGACCATGTAGACACCGATGCTGGCAAAGCCAAAGAGCTCAGGGAAGCTTGCTTGTCCCCGTGCTGTGGCCCCTCACAAGAAGTACTGGTGCTGCCAAAGGCTGTGTTCATAGATTTTGCCCAGTCTTCACCTGGCTGAGCTGTACTAAACTGAAATCAGGAGATACAGCTCCATGTCATGCACACAACAAGATGTGGGGACTCAGGACGTGGGGTGTGGGGCACACAGCACCCAGGATGGCCCAGCTCTGATGGACCACCATGTCCCACAGCAGCTGGGATGGGCCTGCTCCCTGCCAGACCTCAGAGCCCACAGTGCCAGGTGAGCCAGGTGAGCCCATCCTCTGAAGGACCACTCATTCACCATGGCATTGCTCACCTGCTGGACATTTCTGCCTCAGATGCTGCCACATTCCCTACCAGGTGACTCCTGTAACCCCCAACCTAGGGTATCATCATGATGTAACCTCTGCCTGCCCCTGACACATGGGACCTGGGCTGCATTGTGTGGCCATGCGACCCACGGAGACTGCCAGTGCTCTGCATCCAGCTGGCGGTGATCTCTGACCCATAGTGTGCTCCTCACTGGGAAGCAGCAGGTCAAAGGGACCATGTTAAGTGCCAACACTAGTCTATATCTTGGGATGATTGAGGATTGCAACCTAACTTCTGAACACAATGCATATTTCTGACTCCATGAAAGTAAAAATGTCATTTTGCCTTCTCTTTATACCCAGTCAAGTCTGATGAAAGGTTGGAATGAGAAAAAAATTTTAGATCAGCACGGTTTTTTGGTAGTAAAGGCTTGAGTCAGCAAATACAAAGGCCAAGCATGGGTGTAAGAGCTGTGTCCTGCTCCTGATGCCTACTAGTTTTGGGCCCTCGAGTATCACAGGCCATAGACAGCTGCATGACCACCCATTAGTATGTGCATACACTCCCAAGCTTGTCACATGCCTGCATAAGTGAGCAGGGACATGGAATTAAACTGATTAGAAATGTCAGCTGGGGAAGCACATGGGACCAAGGACTGACCTGGATTGGGTACTAGATCTATATTGTTCTTTACCTTGGCCTTGGGCCTAACACTAGGCCCTGCCTGACTGATGGTCTTGTGCCTCAATTCTCCATTTTTTTTTTTTTTTTTTGGTACCGGGGATCAAACTCATGACCTCGCACTTGCCAGGCAGGTGCTTAAGCGACTGAGCTAAATCCCCGGCCCTTGTGCCTCAATTCTAAGGACCAATTTATAGTGACCTCTGAGATGGATCTCATCTCAACAGTGAGCTTGTTGCTAGAAGGTGCAGGGCCCTGGAAGTCATGCAGAATGAAGCAGATGCAAGGGCTAGGGATACTGTGGTGAAGAGTCCTTCCTGCTTAGCAGGGCTCCCCCTGCCTTCAGCACCCCTGAAGGCACATGCAGCTCACTGCACATTGACTGCATACCCTCAAGTGTAGGCTCAACACTTTGGTTCCTTGGAGTTCAAAACTTGGTGTGTGCATGGCTGAGTGTGTTGAATTCTGTGTCCCAGCTCATGGCTGGAGTCACTGAGCCCATCCTGGAGGACTTTCTGCAGGGACCCTAGAGCCTTCTTCTTGCCTCCCTGTATATACCAAACACATCTTCCTCCTGCTGGCCATGGCCTGTGTCCTCCACACAGGAAATCACAGCTCTAAGTTTGACTGTTTGCTGAGTCCTGGCGTCCCTCCAGGAGCCAACCCTGCGGTGGCCTTGGGGATACCAGCACATGCTGAAATGATATTGCAGACCAATTAGGAAAGTAAACGGCATCACTGAGAATAAGTTTCACTTTCTTCCTGAGTGCAGCCACCTTCCTGCCTCCTTTGTGATGCTTCGGAAGCCATGGGATCCTGGTCTACCACAGCCTGTCCCTGCCACCCATTTGCCCTCACATGCCCAAAATCAAGATTTCCTTCCCAAAGCCACTGTACACTTCAATCTCACACATTCAGTTTCCTCCACTGGAGGGTCCAGTTTTGGCCCCATATCCCCACACCCCTTACCACAATCTGCATGCCACACTCTGTGTGCCATGGTATACTCCTGCCCCACACACTCGGCAGACCAGAGCAACCACTGGCCCCAGGGGCTGTGTCTCCCACTCCTGGAACAGAGAGGCACGTGGTTCTGTCCCGTCTGAGTAAAGGCAACTTCCTCCCATCCCTGGCAGCCTGAATAGGAACATGGTTGCCCTGTCTCACATGATGGCACTGACCTGGTCTAATTGCTGATCTCACCGAGAAGCAGAGATGTGGGTCTACTACACTCAGAGTGGGAGCCACAGTGGCCAAACCCAGGTCTCCTCATCGCACTCACAACTGCCATTCACTGGCAGGCCAGGATTGCCTGCCATGCAAGGGACAGAGGGTATGGAAGCTGAGAAGCAGAATGCTGTGGGCCTCTATCTTCCATGCATCAGCTTGGCAAGACCACAAAGGAGGGTGGTTCCCCTTTTCCCTTGCTGCCCTATCACACTGTCCAATTGTGGAGATGAGGGGATGCAAGACAGAATTCTTCTGCCAGTCTCTCTACCCCATCCAGCCAGAGAGGACCCAGATCTGAAGGTGGTAATGCCCCAAAGCCAAGAAGCCAGGTTCCTTGGCCTGTAGATACAGCAAGAGGGGACACTGGCTCCTCCTAAGGGGACCACTCTGGTCTCCCCCATGCCTTCACCCCAGCCTGGTAGCCCCCAGGAATATATGCTTCACATCAAGCATGTCCCCTGGTGGGACCCTTCCCACTGCAGGGCTTCTGGCTCTCATTTTATAAATCTAAAGTTATATTTACCAACATCTCTTGAAAGAACTTTCCAAATGCAGTGAGAAAAGAAAAATTTAGGGGCAAAATGATGACGATTAGACTGGATTTTTTCAAACATTCAGATGACAAGATGCTTAAAACCCCTCTTTTGTTTTGATCTCAGCACAGCACTGGCTAATCCTGCACACAGTTGGAATCGATAACACAGAACATCTGCACGGCTGTGATGGTGCCTAGTGGGACAGACATAGTGTACATGCATTGCACACCAGTAGCTGGAGGGGGAAGAGGGTCACACAGGTCAATGCCTGGTAAGTGATGAGCAAAACAAACTGAACACTGCTGCCTCAGCTCTTAGGGAGAATGCAGGTGCGTCTCTGATTCCTACAGCTGCTCCTCCCTTTCAAAAAAGAAAAGGCCAGGTTTCATGTCTGGTCAGTATCCTGTGCCCTCAACCTGCACAGAGGTTGGTGTGAGCTGTGTGGAGTGGAACACGTGATGCAGCACTGTTCAGACACACAGATTTGTCCTCTGACACAACATGGAAGGCAGTAGGAAAGCAAAACAAAAGATAAAAAAGCAACAAAACCAGGGACAAAAACAACCTCCAAGGCGTCCAGTGCATTTTTGCCGCTGTGTACTCTGGTGTTTCCAACCTGGAGGCTCAGGTCTGCCAAGCTGGGGAACCATGGTCGGTGTCTCTGCCTGAGGACATGCTCCAGCAGCATTAGATGATCCCCCAAACATGTGGACTTCTGCATCTCCTGCGTGCGATTATAATGGGAAATGGGAGGGGTCATTTCTCCAGACACCTGGAGGCCAGAGGAGAGTGGCAGCTTTCCCATCCCAGCCTGGTGACACTGTGACCATCATGACTTTTAATAATCTGACTAACACATTTGAGTAACAGAACATGTGCTACAGACAATTCAATAATATTTTCCACACTCACTATTATCTTCTGTCCATAAGTACTTTTCCAGACAGATTCCTTCCATAAATAATAATGGGTGCTTCTGCTGACATCACAGCTCTGGCTTCAGTCTGTCAGTCTATCTGTTCTGAAGTCACTGCCTGCATTCTGGGACTTCCCTCCCTCTCTTCCATGTCTTTCCACATTCCTGCCTCCTTGTATCTCTCTGAGCACAGGTGTGAATAAACATGCCCACACATGTGCTCAAGTAATGGTTTACTGTGCAGAACACCCCATGACTAGAGGTGGGCAAGTCCTAAGATCTACAGCTGGCCAGCAAGCTGAGGCCCCAGGCACTGGTGATGTGGTTCTGATGCAAAAGCAGGAGCTCGAGGGCCCGGACAAGCCAGTGTGTTCACTGTGGAGCAAGAATGAGGCCAGTGTTCAGATAGGCTGGGCCCTTTCTCATTCTGAGAGAGCTCAGCTCTTTCCTCCATGCAGGCTTCCACTGGTGGGACAAGGCCCACCACAGAGGCAAGGGCAGCACAGTGTGTCTAGTCCACCAATGTAATGTGCCTCCAAGACACCTGGGATGATGCCTGAGAAATGCCAGGATACCCATGGCCCAGTAGAGCTCATGCCACAGCAGGACACAGCACTGAGCTGTTTTTAGGAGGTCTCTTGACCTGGAACTGGCAACCCTGAGCACAGCCAGTGGCTCAGCCTGGGTGCAAGGCCCAACCTGTGGGTAGACATGTTGATGCACGTCCAGGCACTCTGCTTTTCTGGAGAATCCTCATCACCCACAGGCACCAGTGACTTCCTTCCATGTGCACATTTGAACACACTGGGAGCTCACCCTATGCCACTTCCTTCACTGCTCATGAGGCCACCCAGAAAAGCCCTCTCCTCTAGTGTTCCACATGAAGCAGTGTCCATCCCACTCAAGAGCATCCTTACTGACTCAAGATGAAATGTCAGACCCTCACCACCAACAACAACACGTGACCAAACATCACCTGGCTGATGAGACCTCCAAGTTCTGGGCTAAGGATACTGGAGTCAGAGGCAATGAAGCTGCCCAAAGCCTCCACACTAGTCTCCAGGTGAGCCAGTGCCTGGCTGAGCGTTGTCAACTCCGGGCCAAGTCACCCTGGGCACCTGCTCCACACCTGGCTCTCCAGGGCCCCAGCATAGCACAGAGGGTCTGTGACACCTCCTGTCACATGCAAGGCACCCATGGAACATATACCCTGGGGACAGAGCTCCCTATGCTCACAGACTAATGAGGGCAAGATCTGGAGTTCCCTGAATAGTGCCACTGCACCTTTAGAGCAGAGCTATCACCAGCTAGCAAAGCATGAGGTACCTACCCAGTCCCCCCAACCAAGACACTTGATGCCTGGCTGCCCCTGGATGTGTGTTCTTGTGTTTTATGCTCACCTCTGCAGGCAGCAGCATGTGATCTGTGCTGGTGGCTGGGGGTCCAGAGTGGCATGGATGACACCATTTAGGAGCACTGGCCAGGTCCCTTTCTGCAGAAGCCAATGTTCCTGCCATATGACCCCGAAACCATACAAGGCATTTTCACCTGCTGACACCTGCTACCTCCCTACACACATCTGATAAACCCAAGACCTTGAGCAGGCCCCACTTGTTTCATTATTTTAAAAGACAATCTCAGAAATGCTTTCCCTTAATTAGCTGCCCTTCTCTCCTACATGTGCAAAATCAGGAATCTGGCCACAGGTGTCTAACATAAACACCTGCTGTATTAGGCTGGGTTAAACACATCCATTGACTGTCTGGTATGCCCAGTGCTGGGCGTTGTCGAGCTGGTAAAATGCCATCCTGACCCTGGAGATCCTATTGATAACCTGTGAAAGATGTAGTGAGATGTCACCAACTGTTTCTTCCTTAACAAATCCTACACAGTGATGTCAAGTTCAGTCATGGGACTGAAGTGGAAATGCTCCATTTGGAATGTGAGGCTGGGGTACTGACTCCCTGCTGGGCAGAAGGTAACAAGGATAACGTGGTGACATCGATGCATATGCACGATACCATGATGGTGGATGCCGCCCAGCCCAGAGTACTTCTTCTTGGGTCTTTCTCTTATCCTGACTCCAGAACACCTGACCACTGAGCTGACAGAGGAAGCCTGGATGAAGACCAGGCCCCATATTCATGGCCATGACACCATGTGATGGAGAACCCTGGTCTGTCTCTCAGCCATGCGTGCCACAGGACACTTGACATAGTTCATAGTTTGCCACACAGTGACCTGTTATATAGCAATGACAACTGCACAGCCTGAGATTCAGGGATGTGTTCCATCCTAACAGGACACTCTAAGAACTCCAAGATCTCATTCCCAGCCTCCACACTCTAGAATCCCAGCCTTGTTTCCCATGAAAAACATTTTCTTTCATTATTTGTGCATCAGCCCTTAGTATCCCTGAAAATTAACCCTGAATCATATCTGAGGAAATGACTGCTATAAATCAAGTGTTTTCAATGTGATTTATGAGCCTACTGGAAACCTGTTGAGTAATGAAATCGTAGCTGAACCAAGTCCTAGTTGGGAAAATCCATCAGTGTTGGTCCCAGTGCCTCCATTTAGCTTTGAGGTGAGGGTATTAAAATGCGCCCTAAAGCAGCTCCATTATGCACAGTGTGCATTTCAGTTGCTGGTGCTCCTCTGGAAGCAATGTGTCCATGGAGGGTGGTCTCCTGACCACACATTCAGGTGGTGCTGAGAAACACAATTGATTGTCAAAATCATCCAATCATTGACTTCGCCAAAGATTAAATAAAATCATACTTTTTAGAAGCTTTCATCTTAGTGCAGGTTTTTTTTTTTAACAATAACATGCTTCCTGAGCAATGTTTCACAATGCTTTCCCCTCAATCACAGGAGATGAAACGCAGCATAACTTGCACAGACTGGGGAAACTTCTGTAGCAGGATCCACAGATTTGCCTTCCTGCACTGGAACCAGCACCCTGCTCAGAACACAGCCAGCAGGACACATGGGGCTTGGGACTTGGTGGGGCGCAGGGCAGCTCTGGTTCAGGGTCATGTCTGTGACCTCCTCTGCATAACTCCTGAGAACATAGTGTGAGGACAAATCAAGAACTGCAAGTCACTTCCAAGAAACCTGCCACCTGCTGGCCATACACAGCCCAGAGTGTCCAGAGGTCACTCATCATTGAAGCTGTTCATAGACCTTCACCACTCTGGACACCAGGAAAGGCCATCACTCCAGCATTCATGGCCCACTTATGGGATACACATGGACACAGGATGGCAGACAGTGGGATGGAGACAGAGGCTTCCCACAGGAGGAGTTGGGATTCTTCAAGAAGAGCCTTTCCCCTCCCATTGGCCCTAGGCATCCCCAACATCACAGTCCCCCTTGTGCCCAGAGCAAGGGGACCCACAGCCAGCCAGTGGGGCAGAGGGGCACTGGGACAGTCATGCACCTGCTCAGGGAAGCATATGGAGAATGTGCTCTTTCTTCATCAAAGATGAGTGAATAAACACCAGAAAAACATCAAGTCCTACAAAAATGTGCAAAAGTGCACATGTGTGTATACAGGCCTGCATTCAGACACACAGTATAAACATACAAGCACCACCATGTACAGAGACAAGTCAGGAGTGCTAAAACAACTACCAGGATATTAGGGTCATCACCTTGAGGTCAGGACCAGCAGCCCTGACACACCATACCTTACATTTAGACAGAATCACTTTCTTCCTCATCTTACTATATTTTTGCATGCAGCCTTCTCCACTATTACATTAAACCAGTTTCAAATGTAGTATCATATTCTGTCAATTCACATGATATAATACTGTATTTTTAGGTACTGAGACATTTTACTCTCAAAATATAGCATTTAAAACTCAGGCTAGTGATAAATTTTAATATTTTTTAAAAGTAATAATGTTTTGATATTTTCAATAACTCATAAAAATAGTCTACCAATGTTATGGTTTATATTTAGATGCCCCCCAAACCTCACATGCTCACAGGTGGGGCTTTTGGAAGTGATCAGGTCATGGGTATGTGAAACTCGACTAGTTCACTGACTGATAAAGTTACCGAAAAGTGAAGCCACACCCTTGCAGCCTGGGTGCAAGAATAAAAAGGAAAAAAGAAGAAAGCCTTGCTGGCTCCTCCTGCCCTGCCATGGACTGTTTCTCCTCCTCCATGACCCTCTGCCATGCCACCCTGCCTTGGAACCAGCTCACTATGTCTGAGACCTCTACAACAGTAGGTTAAATAAACCTTTCCTTCTTTAATTTGTGAATGTCTAGTATTTTGTCTCAGTAACAAGAAAGTAACCAAGACAACCAGTTTATCTTTAATTCCAACTAGCTAATCTTAACTCAAATATCTATATGTCTAAAATACACAGAAGATGAGAAAGCAGAAGGACTGCTCAGTCTGTTAGATAACAACCAGTGTTCCCACCACTGTCTTCCTGCAGGCCAGCCTGTGCTCCGGCCATCTCATTCACAGAGCATGGCCTCAGCCTGTTGCCACCTCTGAAAGGGTGTGTGCTGGTGATTCTCAAGCCTTCATTAAAGATACCATAGAGTGGACTATATGTTAGATAACCTGAGGCAAAATACGGGATGTAACAATGACTGAAGTTTAATTTATGACCTTTCCCTGCCTGTGCAGATAGCTAATGTGTGAATCTTGTAAGGGTGGAGAGAGGTGTCACTGTTTCCATGTCAAATCTCACTTGTGGCAAGTTGACTGAGCAGGCGATCTTGTGTGCTCACCGTGACATCCTGGTGTTGTTGTCCACACAGGGGAGTGAGTGAGCCCCATGCCCCAGTCTATGGAGCTCTCAATGTTGGGAACTGAAGCACCACCTGACCAGGCTGGGCACCTGTCAGTGGCACAGTCAGCACCCAACTTCCAGCTGAGGACAAGGTTTCAGGGAATCCCTTCAGGATTCTCTGTGTCTCTTCCATGCACCCTTCTGTCCACTGTGTTTTGTAAAACAAAGACTGACATAACCCTGGTGGCCAGGTCCTCATGAGCATCCAGATGATAAAGGCTATACACAAGGCCTAGGATCAGCATGTGGCCATGCTGGCTGTGGAAGCTGAGGATCCAGAACCCATCTCCCACTTCCCCAGTACACAGACATGCAGGCTAAGCCAAAGCCCTGCAGGAAGTCTGTGTCGCCCCTGGCCCAGCAGAGCTGAGCCACACAGTATGGATTGCACCTTTGCTGAAGTGTCACAGTGGCTCCATCAAACTCCAGGTTCTATCCCAAAGCCACTTGGGAGATAGGCCATGCAGATTGGTTAGCTGTGGCCCGTGTGCCTGCTCATATTTGTACATCAAGCTGGCATAGGTACCACAGCATGCTTTGCAGCACCTTTGGTGCTCTACTCTCTGCACCAAAATGAGGTCTAAACCTGCCCTTAGAAAGGGCTGTGCTTCCCATGGGCTGCATACTTTTCCACTCAGTGCAAAGATGCTGTCCAAAATAGCAATGGGCCCTAAGGGTTAAGAATCAGCCACACAGAATAGAACAGTTTTGGTCCTAAAACTATTAATCCATAACCTTCCACTCTGGCAGTAATTATACAGCATGGCCAATTTTCTAATATAGTTATTTTCAGTTTATGAAATAAAGCCCTTTATAATAAGAGGAATTGTTCTCTTTCTTCAGTTGGTGGACAAGAAGACAGAAAATAAGAAAACAGGCATTCTGCTCACTCAAAAGTGACATCGAGTCATTAAGAGACAGGTTACAACACCAACAATGTCCAACCTTCTCTGCTTGCTTCTCAACTGAGCAAGACACTGGTGTCACCTCTGTTACTCTTAGTGTATGAGTCCTATCCTATGACAGCCTATTTGCACAATCTCTGTTCCTTTTGGAAAGAGAAGAGTATTATAAATAATTTTGGTGTCTGAATAAAAAGAAATTTACCTGAAGTCTTGGTCTCTTGAGAAGGAAAGTTATACCTTAAACCCAGAGGGCTGAATGCCATGGCCTGACCCTGATAAAGGCAGTGCCCTTGTGCATCCTCCCCATGAAGCCCAGCTGTCCTGCAGCTGCAGACACTGCCAACTGCCTCTCCCTTCTGACACTACATCAGGGTTCCTCACCCCCATCCTGCTCTTGCACTGTTCTGAGGACCGTTAAGTGCTTACTAGGGTCCCTAATGAGCACAGATGCTACACAGAGCATGGAACCTGCACTTGACAGAGCAGCTGTGTGAGGTGGGAAGTCTGCACCTCTGGGTCTATCTCCTTCTTTGCAAAACAGGCACAATGGTTCCCATCGCATGGGAGTCTCAGGGCCAACAACACCAGGGAGAAAGTGCCTGTGGTTGCAGAAGTGCAGCAGAAACATCCAAAACTACTGTGGGAAATTAAATGAAACACCAGGGACAGTGTCACTGTCTATAAATCTTTATGAGTTGTGGGCAAGCAAAGCATAAAATTAATGCAATCACATTTTATTTCCATATCACACTCCCACCAAGCATCTCTGCCCCAATCACTATGAGCTGCATCCCTAGCAGACAGACCTGTGGAGAGCAGGAACACTTGCTCACTGATTTCCCCTAATTTTTCCACCATGAAATTAAAGGCTCTGGGAAGCCTTTAGCTCACAGGAAACTTGGGGGATTTAGAACTAGCAGTCAGTCTTTCATATGCTTACAATGACGGGCCTGCTGCCCTTTTGGACTTCACATGCCCAGTGTGCGGCCACCCCTGCCTGCCTGCCCACCAGAGAGCTCCCTGATGCATGGTCAGGTCTAGCACACCTAAGGCCAGACGTGCTGCATAAGTGTGCAAACATTCAGCAGCCTCATGGAAATCACATAAACATTTTCTAAGCCTACCTAGATGAGGCAAAGTCAACACTCTATTACAAACATCATTTTTTAATGTGATATTTAGATTAGCTGATGCCCAACAAGCTTTACCATGTAGAAAGCATGTTGACTGTAGTTACCAAGGCCCACATCATAGGAAGGCATACAGAGACAAAGGTGACCACTGTCCATGGAACTGACTCAGAGAACCTGTGGTGGTGAGGGCTAGACAGCACTGGATTCACACTGAGCAGGAGTGGAGGACTTACACCATAGGTGGTAGCAAATAGCTCAGTCAGGGCTTGGCTTCCCCTCACTCCCCACTTACCAGAAAGCCATGGCTGAATGGTAACCAGCCAATCACTGTGGGCACTAACAGACACAGCAATGCCCATGTCTTCAGAGAGCAACTACACAGTGCAGACAGGCATCATGTGAGCACTGACATCTGCCTATCGATCTTCTATGAACACAGCATCTCCCAGGTACTCTGTGTCCACTGCCAGTTGGAAATGTAGTGTACCTCAAAAATAATTGCCACTAGAACCTTGCCCATTTGTGATTTCACTGTCAGGGTCTTGGCAGAGTTGTGTGTGAGCTCTGCCACTGTGCTACAGAATCAGTGCTCCCAAGATTTTGTGCCACTCTTGGAATGGAACCAGCTGTGCCCTGGTGGACGTTCGAGGCAGAGCTAACCGACTGCAGCGTACTGAGCAGGAGCTCAAGTCTCCCAAGTAGCTTAGAAACTCTGACACAAAGTTGACGGATGAGCCAGACCTCTAAAAACAGAGCAGCTGTGACCCGATCACTGTGCGAATCTTGTCCAGGGAGACACAGACTCCTCAGCCACACAGCACTCTATGGCAGCATCCACATACAGGGTGCCCATCCAGTTCATAGCAAGCTACACACACATCTCATGGAAAATCTTAGGACACTTTAGGAAATGTGGAATAGCAGACTAAACACCAATCACATGCTGCGATTTACATTTTGTACCAACGGCTCAAAGTTCCTGCCCTCCACCCCACCAGCTTAGGGGTAGAAAGTATTCACGTAGATGCACGAGATTTCTGTGGCTTAGAGAAGAAAAGCTGCCTGTAGGTCAACTTAGTTTAAAAAAATCCAGTCATGATAAAATGGTGCACTGAGCAGAAAGGAAGTCACTGCTCAAAGAGGTATCTCGATCCATGTGAGATAAGGCACACCCTGAGGACTGTTTTACATGCTCATGTCCTGGAATCTACAACAGTCCCTGCAACCTGAAGCCAGGTGCAAAGGAGGATGGTGCCCAGGGAACAGAGTCCCAGGGGTCCCTTCAATTCCATGACCTCTTGTTATAGCCAGTTACCCAGAAAAGAGTGTGAAGGAGGGAAGACAAGTGTTACCCATTGTAGTAACTGCTAGCACGGTATTCAAGGCAGAGACAGCAAAGCTGCCTGCCCAGCAGTCACTGCCAGGTGGGCCCAGCTACTGTAGCCCGCCCTGGGTAGGGCCCTCCAGGGGGTCACAAACATGAGGTAGAGTGGGCTTGGATAATCACTGTCACAAAAGGAGAAAAGGTCAGATGCCTAGAGGTGCAGGCTGAAGGGAACCCAGGACTCCACATGCCAGGTGAGCACTGCTCTACCACAAACCTGACCCCAACTACTCGCATGTTCCCAAAACCCTGGGCAGCACTCATGACTGCCCCTCAGAAAGAGAGCCTCCGCAGGAGCTGTGCTCCTCCTGCAGCAAAGAACTGCATTCCCAGCCACATCACAGTTTTCCTAAGAACAAATTCCAAACTCAGGTCATGTCAAGAAGCAATCAATGAAATTCACTCATTAACCAAAACCATCACAAGGAGTCAAACAGCAAGGGGAAATGGTGATTCATCTTTCAAATGCAGGCATGTTTATTGCAGAAACAAACATCATAGATAAAGCTGAAGGCATATGCAGCATTTCTCAAGTAAGAAAAAAATCAAACAAAAAGCTAAAAGTATGACTCACCCTCAGTTATCTTTTTTCAAACTTAGAGCAATGCATATTACATGAACTCTACCATCCCAACCATGCACAGCTCAGTGCTGTCAGTACTTTTGTTTGTTGTGTAGCCTTTGCCATTGTGGCAGAAATATTTCCATCCACCAAAGTCAAAATTGTCCCCATTATGAAGTTACCTTTTCAATAAGAAATTCTACAAAACTAGGGTGAAGATGAATTCTATTAGCATTCACAAAGACATTTACATGTTACTGAAATGCAAAAGCAATCACCATTGCTTCCAAAGAACACTTCCTAAATAATTAAGCAGCTCTGGACATGTCAGATCAAATTATGTAGTAAAAGCTGAAATTTTGACTATATGTTCATGTACACTAAGACCTGTGATCCCAGACAAGTACTCCTGCTCACCAAACCCTTCCCTTTTCATCTAAAGTGATAGTCACACCAGCTCCCAGGTGGAAAGCTTTATAGTACAAGTGCATTTTAGGGAAAGTGGCTTCTATAGCAGGCTCAGAGCAGGTATCCTGGCTGGGTCCAGGCCTGCTCACCTGGGAAGTTCTGGACATAAACAACCATCTTGAAATGCACAAAACTCATTTCCATACTACAGGTCCACTGATAAGCTCAGAGAACTGCGCTCAGCTTCTAGCATATTTCCTCACTGTCCCTGATGTTCCTGGAACCTGAGGAAGGATCTTTTGGGACACAGAATCCTATGTTAGCTGAGGTGCTTCCAATTGGCAGCATACACTACCAGGACACATCTGCAACCATCTTGTTTTTTGTGTTTGTCTGTCTCCTAGCAAAGACTTTCAGAAAAACAGGTTCAAAAATACCCAAGCACATTCTCTCTATTCAGCAATAAATATGCTCAAATTCATAAATGAGATTTATTTCAATATGTGAAAACAAAACAGTGACATTTCCACAGACCTTCTGAAAAAGAAAGCAAAGGGTAACATGATTGACTCATGTTTGCAGCAAAAGGTGGAATCACATTTCCCCCACACAGGTGCTGCATGACACAAACATGCCTTCTCCGGCCCAAACCAGTGTGAAGGTCCACTGCTCAGGATACTGTTCCGGCGAAGTAGAGCAAATCTGACAGAGGAACGCATCCCATCACCAGCACAGTCACCATGACCACCTCTGTTAGCACTAGAAAGCACAGTGGAGGCATCAGCAAACCTGTTCCATACCTGACACTGGCACACTGGGGCCCATGCCACTGGACAGCATGCCACTGATTTCAGAGTGAGCTGCCTCAGCAGGAGAGAGAAGACATTCTCTTTCTTTTCCTGAAACTGATTTCTTTGATGAAAACAATTCCTCCAAGTTCCCTAAAACTTGGGACATCTTACCAACGTCCTGATGCTACACATTTGCCCCAGGGAAACACCACACAGTGACACTATGGTCCCACACCAAGACACTCTGAGATTCTGAAGGTGTCACATGTAGCCAGTTCCCACCTGGGGACACCCAGCACTCCCAATACGGAAAAAGGAGTGCATAAGTATAATAGGCCAACAAAACAACTTTGAAATCAACACATTCGACACAGTAAGACAAAGTTTCCCTCAAAAATCTAAGACAACAATTAAAAAATCTTTGTCATTGAGAACAGATTTCTGAGTCTAGCTCACAACTCATTACAAAACTGAAAATTCCATTTTTCTCTTCTTTTGATTAATATATAATTTTACACTAAAACCACTTTTAAAATCCTCACAAAATATCTGAATCAGGCATCACATTTCTCAATTAATCCAGTGATATTCAGCATATCACCTTGCATCAGAAAGAGGAGATGGGCTTACCTGTGTTCCTGTCGGGAAGAACACAGCAGTGCTTCTGCAGGATGCCAGGCAGAACCTGTGCAAATCAAACAAAGTGCAGCTGATTATTACACAGGCACAGAAGACATCACAGACACAGCCCAGGACTGTCTCACAGACTGAAAGGGCAGCTAAGGGGGATAGCATGCACTTCCTGGGGAGGCAATCACGTAAGAGCTGGCTGCCTCCAGCACAGGACAGGCTGCCATTCCTGGGATGCATGCCCTGACGGGTCGTCGAGATGCCAAAAGCAGCATTCCAGGGCTACTGCCCTGGGACAAATGGACCCACCAATTTTCATGATGCTTTTAAAACATTAGAGGCAATTAGAGCCTCAAAATAGAACCTCTCTGGGCCATGATGCTGGGTCTTCAAAAATCTAAGCCAGATGCTTTCATCAGCGCTGAGTCACAAAGAGAAAGTGCAGAGAACCAGGCTTTATTCACAGCTGGGCAGTCAAAGGTGAAGGAACATCTGATAAGTGAAGGGAAGGGGAAAATAAAAGAAAATGGTTTTTCTCAAGACAATTCTTCAATATAAAGCAACTGCAAAGTACAGGCTGTAAATATCTGCAACTGAAGAGATCTTGGCGGAAAATTTACAAGTGTCCTTTTTTCTTGCTCATTAGAGCAAAGCCAAACTTCCACCCTACGCACTCGGCACAGTGAGGCCATGGTGTCCCTCAGCCCACAAGGAAGCCAACAGCATCTTCAAGCTGAAATACTCACTCACTGAGCAAGGAGCCCATGCCAGGCAGATGGGAGGAGACAGCACCACCATGTGTGTCCCCGACCCACTCAGTCCAGCCAAGGCAGAGTAGCCCCACAAACATGGTTAACGAGAATGCATGTTTTCCTCAGGAACAGCCCCATCTGCTCCATCTCCCTCCAGTGGTCCTATCTGAGAAGAACAGCTCTCATCTAAATATAGTCAGTCATGAGATGCCACTGCTGATTTTCCCTGCTGATAGCCCTAATGAAATCTAACACAGATGGAAAATAAAATAACAGAATGGCAGAAGTATACTTAATAAATATGATGCAAAGTATGGAGTTAGAGGTGTATATGAGTTTCTCATCACCACCCAGTTCAGCTGGACACAGCCAATGCTGATAAGACAATATGGACAGTGCCCCAGGAATGGATAAAGATAGTAGGGTCATCTGTGGCCATGTCCCTCTCAGCTAGGACAGAATGGCAGGTCATTGTAGACGCTTCAGCTAGGATGGAATGGCAGGTCATTCTAGACTCATCTCCCTTGGCAGTCCCAGTCCTTGCCCAAGGGTCCAGTAACACAGATAAAGCTGTAGCTATCATCTGGGGGAGGGTGCCCAAGGGAAGAGCATGTCCCAGAGTCCTTCAGGTCAACAGGGTCACTCTAGCATCATCATCCCTGAGCTTGGTGAGTACCACCTGTGGGGGCTGCATCCTGTGCCTTGGCTAAGGGAAGAGGTTTGAGGACCCAGCTAGAGGAACAGATTTGGGGCTCAACTCAGGAGCAGCAGCTTCCTCCATTGCCCCTCAAGAGGCCACCAGATTCCAGGGATTCCATTACCACTTCTGGTCATCCTGGACGATGTCCCTACATCAACCAGTACAGCACCTGCCCTATCCAAGCATCTGTTTATTTTATTTTTTTTGGTACTGGGGGTTGAACTCAAGGCCTTCACATTGAGCAACAGCTCTAATCCATTGCTGTTGATGTTATTTTGAGGCAGGGTCTTGTTAAGTTGCTGAGATGCTCAGAATAGGCTGGAAACTGCCATTCTCCAGTCACAGTGCTGGCATGACAGGTATGCACTCTGCTCCAAGGATCTCTTTAAATGGTCCCATCTAAGCAACGCACTTTCCCTTTCACAGCCACAAATCTTGTTTTGAAAATGCCAAGTACCTTTTATTCAACCCCACACCAGAAAATACAAGGTTCCAAGAGAAGCCATAAACAGTCATGGGAGAATTCACCTCGGCTTCCCCACAGACAGACAATTTGTGTTCAAAACTGGTGCTCATATCTAATCTTGACAATGCCCTGGCCAGGGGTGACACGCCAGTGTTAAATCTTGGAGGAGCCACTGCCTCTGCGAATGCTGAACACACATCACTCCCATAGTGGGCCGTGGCTGAAGGGAAGCTGCACAAGACCATAATAGGTTTATTTCTTCCCCACTGAAGGATTTACAGAAGACGGTGAAGGAGAATGAAGTTATCCATCTGCCCAAAGGCACTTTTAAAAGTTCAGTTCTACTCAAGCTCCCTATTCTACAGGAGCATTTAAGTCTGAGAGTGATGGGATGGGGACATTGTGCTCTGCCCGTCTGGGTGGCTAGGCATGTGAAGCCCCTTTGCAACTATCCAGGGTGCTGTCCTCGCTGCCCAGGGGGTCAGAGCACCCTGCTTTCACATGCTTCCAGGAACCCCCTCCAGCTCCCCCATCCCAGGTCCTGATTTTTCCCACAATGATTGTCTTGGATGCATCAGCTTCGCTGTCCTTCTCCATCCAACAGCCTTGCTCTGCTCTGTGGTCAAGCTGAACAGGGATCCCCTCTCTGATCAACAGCCAGACCATGTGTGGGTGACATGGTAATTGCAACCATGTGTGGCCCTGTGCATTTAAATTAGTGAAAATCAGCTAAGAATTAAATGTCTCCTCAGCACCTAAGCTATCCCTCTGGCCTCAGACTGTCACCTGCAATTCTGGGGAAAGAGGGCCATCTGGGAAAGAGCTATAGTATGATGTCCCCTGAGCAGGAAAACATCCTACAGACATGCTAGCCCCCCACCCAACTTCTGTGACACCAATACAGGGCTCAGGGCACAGAATGTTCTGTCCCAGCTCAGAGATCAGGATCCAAATGAAGTACAGGCAAGGCCTCAGGATAGGCCCACACAGGGCCTCTTCCTGTCCCCTCTAGACCTGGAGACTCCTGAGTGCCTACTTTGTGGCCACACTGCCCCAAACTGCTGTCTCACATGGCCTCTCCCCATGTCTGCAGTCTGTCCTCTGGGATCTGCTGTAGGCCCACATCCCTTCAATGGAGCTGAGTCTCAGAAGGTCAGAACCCTCCCTTGGGGGTCAAGTTCCATGACCTGGTCCCCACAGGAGGGTGTTTTAGGATGTCCTGGGGTAGCCCTCAAACACGGCTCCATGGACAGGGGACACAGTTCAATCCATAACTCATTAACACAGTAACTAGAAAGCTCAGCTCAAAAAACAGCAGCTCATGCCTAACTACCTAGAATTAGCAATTCCTGAGCTTCAGCCCTCAGCCAACTCACACAAAATGTGAGGATGATATCTGGAGGAGGTTAAACCGTGGGCACTGTTGCCCCAGGATGACTGGGATGGTTACCAAGGGTCACCCATGGCTGCTGCAGGATTCTGATACTCAAGAGCAAAATGCTACAGTCCATTGCCACAAAGTATGTGGACCATATAGGAATTCTGTAAACACAACGCTGCACTCAACTATGCATGGACACTGGAGCCCGCATACTTGCTCCAACTCTTCTGCACACCACCATACTGGAGCCTCACAGGAGCTTCACAACCATGATGCCTGCACCACACACCACTGCACACCATGGAGGCGGCTGAACTGTCATCTCCACTTGCAGCCATTCTGACCTCTAGAGTTCCTCTTGAACTTCTCTGAAGTTCACTCCACAAATGTTTTTCATTTTGCTTTTTCTGCAGCCCAACCTCACTAGTACCACCTGCACCAAGCAGTGTCATGAAACACCCTTCGCAATACTGTGTGCACTGACCCATGTGAGTCATTTCTGAAATTAAACAGTGAGAGGTCCTTGTCTTAACAAGATAAAGAACAAGAACACGATGGACAGGTTGTGCAGAAGGCCTGCCAATCCACGCATGCTCTGCCACCTGGTGCTTCCTCAGTGCTGTGTGGCTCTGATGATGTCCTTCTGCACATCCAGAGTTCCAAATTCCTTCCCCATGGCTTTCTGTTCCACCACTGTTGTCACTGCCCTGACTCTTGCTCCCTCTAGGGCCTCTCCACTTTTTACATTTCACCACCCTATTGTCTGTTTTTTTTTTCCCCTACTGATACATGTGAGCTAGCATCGCACAGTTCCCAGACACATGGAGCCCAGGGCCCAACCCAGAATGTGCCCCTCATCTCACATCCTGCTAGGTCCACTAGGAGCACTGCCCTGCACCCCTGCACCCATCCTCCCCACTGTCTTAGCCCTATACCACATAACATCTCCCTTTACTTTCCTCTTTGTCCTACAACTGCATCCTTTCTCCTCCCATCAACACAAGTGCCAGGTGGGATCAACTAGTGCCTCCCAGGTGTGGCAGACTCAGAGCTGATGTGTGTGGGTGGGCACTGATCAAGGGTGTTGACAGGCAGAAACAAGATCCCTCTGGGTCTCAGGACCTGTCTGTCCAGGCATCATCCCTGGGCTCTCCCCTGCCCATGGACCCAGCAGCCCCCATTACTAACCACACTGAGTCTCCTACTCCTCAGCCTCCTGAGTGGTCCCCAGACAGCTAGAGAGCCTCTCCCTCCCTCCACTGGACACTGACAATGGCTCTCAGCTGATGAGCTCTAAACTGAGAGGAGGAACTCTTGTGCTGGGGTCAGCTTCATCCTCTGTGAACTGGAAGCAACCAGAATTCCACAGTGATCAGCACCAATGGCTCAGTGTGCACACGAGGCCAGGTAGCCTAAGGAGTTTTGGCCACATAGGCGGGTCCTGCCTTTGGCTTCCCTCTCATCAAGGGCTCCAACTCCAGTCCCAATGCTTCCCCTATGACTCTGCACAGTCCTTCTGGTCTGTGTCTCTCCCCAGGCCCTGTCTAGTCCTCAGCCTTCGTACAAGAGGTGAAACTAGGAACATAAAGCCAGGGAAAAGACATCTGGAGAGTGGGGAGGGTGGGTAGGAAGGACTGGGGGCCCAAAGGATGGGCCAGGGCCAGAAGAGATGTGAAGACAACCAGGGACAGCTTGAGGGTGCAGGCCAAGTAACTCTTTGACTTTCACAGAGTTAACACAATTAAAAGAACTCACAGTGTGATATGGGCAGGTGTGCACAACTTCACAGCTATGAGGAAGCAGTACTCCAAGGTCCCTAATAAAAGAGAACATAGCAGCAGTGTGTGATGTACCAACAGGTGTTCCATCACCTCTTCTCATGGGTGAAACCACATCTTCTCTGCCTCTGTTCAAAACCCTCCTCCATCAGAGCAGTGACACCCAGGTCGGAGCTAGAATGACACCTAGACACCTGCTAGCCAAGCCATGTCCTGACGCAGGGCAGGTGAGCCAGGACTCTGGGCCTGAAGCTCCTGCATCTCTGGCCAACATGCTGTGAATTACACGCAGCTGCTCCTGAGTTCTGTCCAGAGAGGTTCTGGCTGCAGCAGTGGGTCTGGGGCTTGGGAGGCCCTCACCACAATAGGCCAGGGTCCATACTGCACAGAGAGAACAGCAGCAGGGAAGGCCTCATGTCCCAGTGCCCCCAGAGCCCATGGCTCCTGGGGCCACAGCCATCTGTGGTGCTCACACAAACACCATCAACACCTGAAGATGCCCAGTTTGTTGTGGGTGGCCCACACTCCACAGACCAGACCAAGCTGCATGCCCAGAGTCAGGGATTGGTAGGTCCCCATGGTACTTCCCATTTTCTGAGGACCCTGGTCTCATGCAGGCTACCCTTAT
Source organism: Dolichotis patagonum (assembly GCA_004027295.1). Classification (NCBI taxonomy): domain Eukaryota; kingdom Metazoa; phylum Chordata; class Mammalia; order Rodentia; family Caviidae; genus Dolichotis; species Dolichotis patagonum. The sequence goes on from PVJX010003134.1 coordinate 72,258, forward strand.
CCTAAGTAACCATGGCCACCCCCACACCACCCAAAGGAAGGACTGCAGAGTGAATTCTGGGAGCCAAATACCCAGTGTACACTGTATATCACTAAGAGCTCATGACTTAAAACCGTGCCAGCCAACAGAAGGACAGCCCTCAACCCAGTAGGTGAGAGCGAAGGCAGCTCCTGTCTACCACTAAGGCGTTTACAAGGCAATGAGCCACCGAGCGGGCATCTCTCTTGACATCCAAAGCTCCAGTCTTCCTGCCACAGACCTTCTGGGGAGGATGAGAGGATGTGCTCAGACTATTCCCACTCAGTGACAGGCAGCATCACCCACGTCATAGCAGGGACACATAAAGTACTCACTTGCAGGACAGGACACCCCTCACACACCATCCTGCACACCTTGGCAAGTCCATCCAGAGCCACAGATTCCAACCAAGATGGTCTGGAAGAGACAGGGCTCCAACTGCCAATGAGAGTATGGAGGGAAGATGTCAGGGCCAGGGGCTCTGTGTGGCACACGTGCAGCAGTGTCACAGGAAGGACAGGCACAGGGCAGGTGATGCACTCTGGAGGAGCGTTAAGAAGAAGCCTGTGGAGAATTCTGCAGGGGACGATACATGCAAGTCAGCGCGGTCACACAAGAGTCCAGCGTTAGACGCTATCTGGGTGGATCAGAAGGGTGACTAGGGACAGGATCAGGCAAGGAGAATGAAAACATGCAGGAGCTAGGGGAGAAAGAACACAGATGGCCCAGGGCCAAGAGGAGAGACAGGAAGAGGGTCGGATTGGGCAGCCTCCCCCATAGGCAGGAGCCCTGCCCCACCCCCACACACATCCTGCCCCACAGCCACGCACTGCAGGCTGAGAACTCACACCAGACCTCAGGGCCCTTGAGGCACTCCAATCACAGGACCCCATGGAGCTTCTTCAGCCAGTGGCCCACTGGAGGACTCCGGCTACAAGGTTAGGGCTGCCCTGGTGGACAAAGCCCTGTTTCCTACCCCAGGGCAGGCTGTGCTCCACAGGGAACACCTGGATGGGTGGGAACAAACAGCAGCAACAAGATGCAGTGGCACCACTACCAAAGGTGACAAAGCACACAGGGAGAACCCAGAGCACACAGAGCCCTGCGACAGGTGGCCAGGATGGGGTCAAACAGCACTGGGGTAAGGGTGGCTATAGGAGGAAGCCCCTCTGTGTTGGCATGGAGAGTCAGGCCCAGGGAAGGGGACGCCTCAAGTTCCAGGGTCACAGCACCAGGATAGGACAGACATGTTTTCCCCAGCACTACACACAGGAGAGCGCACAAATCTCTGAATGAACAAACAGCCAGACGGGCCTCATATTTTCCCTGTGACACTTCACAGTTTTATGTTGGGGATGAAAGTGACAGATTGTGCGCACCCATAAAAAGGAGAGAGTGGTAAGACAAGCTTTGTCTCACTCACACGTAAATGCTCCGTCTGAAATTCTGCTTCCACAACAGACTAACTGAGAAGGAATGAAGGGAAGCATCTCCTCTGGTAAACTATCCTACCTCAGCTGACCACAGGGGACAAGGTCTGACCCACAGCTGGGAAGAGACAGCCGCACGCCAGGTCACGCGCAGCAGACCTGTCACTACGCTGAGAGTTCAGAGCTCGATGAAGGGTGCCTATCAATTCTCTGAAAACTAAAAGTCCTAACCTAGATTATGTAACTTTCCTGAATTGCTGCAGAAAGAAACACTGGACTAGAATACATGTGAGACTAAATCGGTCATGGCAAGGTATTCTGCAGGCATCACCTCAGTGCCACCAAGTGCCACAAGACCTGCTTCTAGTCTGTAGCACCAGTCCAGTGGTCCCAGATGTTGAGAAAGAAGCTGTGGCCCTAACCATGGCCACACAGGGGCACACACTGCCCCACAGGGCAGAGCTCAGAGCTGCAGGGCAGGGCATGGGAGTGACAGCTACAGAGACCTTGTGCTGAGCTCACCACTTCCCCCATGCTAGACACTATTCTCAGCAGATGATGGCCATGCAGTCTGACCTGTGAGGTAACAGTGGGCATCACCATGTGGGAGTTGAGTCACAGAGTCCTCAGGAACAATGCCCGGGTCTCTGTGGGACAGAAGCAGCATGGTTGCAGGAAGGGACCTGGTAGAAAGCGTAAAAAGGAGGTGGGGACAGGAGTGAGGAGCACACAGCTGAGTCGGGTCAGGAACTATCCTGGGCCAGAGGCAGCAGTCAGTGGTCAGGAGGAGAGGTCAGTGGTCAGCAGTTGGGGGGAAGAGGGAAGGACAAAAACGAGAGCACAGTGAGCAAACATCCATTGAGAATCCATGAGAAGAGAGCCAGACAATGTAGGAAAACAAGGAAAGGAGAAGCTCATGAAAGGAACACAAGAAGGACTTGCTTCTTATGGCTACCGGCTACTGACTGCTTCCCTGCAAAATCTGTGGAGGCGAGGAAGGCTGCAGGCAACATCCCAAGTTCTCAAAGCAGCAGAGTAAAACTGTCCTTCAAATATAATATGCTGTCCTTCAAAAATAAAGGCACTCACAAGCCAAAAGTGCATGCTTAGAGTTCCATCCCGCAGTGCAGCCTCTGCATGTCACTCAGAGCCTGATAGGGCCCTGCCCAGTATCCACCATCCTCAGAGTACTCCTGGGAAGGTCCCGCCTGACCTAGTTGGGCCTCACCCAGCAACCCCCAAGTGGCCCAGAGCCTCCTGCACTCCACCTTGCAAGCCGAAAGCATATGTAGTGATCTCCACCCAGTCTTGCAGCCCTGGAATGTCGCTCAGAGCCTGGTAGCTAGGACTCACCTGGTAAGGCCTGTCGTTAGTTAAAAAATTAGAGGAACACTGCAAAAAGATGGAAACCTTGAATGAACAACATAAGAAACAAACAATGCATGAAATAAATTCAAAGAGATATGCATGAAATAAAAAATTCCATCAAAAATTGATAAAACTGCCTCAATGAAAGTGAAGACAGACTTTTAGACCTTGGAGACAAGATTGCAGCTATTGAACAGGAAAAGAAAGATCTTTTAAAAAGAACAAGGAATCAGGAAATAACAAACAGCTGCACGATGATGCAAAGAAAAACAACATAAGATTGATAGGTATAAACAAAAAGGAAGATGACAACACAAATGATATCAAAAGAATATTTACAGAAGGAATAGCCAAAAATTTCCCAAACATGAGAATGGAAACTGACATACAGATTAAGTGAAACATATAGAACTCCAAATAGCCATAACCAAATTAAAACTATGCCTAGATATATAATAACAGCCCAGAAATTCAACAAAAGAACAGAATATTAAAAGCTGTTAGAAGAGATAGGTCACTTATAAAGGAAAGCCTATCAGAATTACAGCAGACTTCTCAACACAAACAATGAAGTCAACAAGAGCATTGAGTGAAGTATTTCAGATCCTAAAGGAAAACAACTTCCAACCCAGATGCAAAACTGTCCTTCAAAATAGATGGAGAAATAAGATACTTCCATGACAAAGAACAGCTGAAGGACTTCATGACCACCAAACCAACACTGCAAAGAATATTGAAAGGCATTCTAGATAGACATAGGAAAAAAACACTAAGCAAGGCAAACAAACAGAGGGTAAAGGTAACGAACCAACAGTAGAAAGATAACATGACAAAAATAAACCAATATGTATCAATTATAACCATTAATGTAAATGTAATGTAATTCACCAATGAAAAGAAACAGACTGGTAGAATGGATCAAGAAATAACATCCAACAATATGCTGTCTACAGGAAACCCATCTAACCCAAAAGGAAACTCATAGACTGAAAGTCAAAGAATGGAAAACAATACTCCATGCAACAGGAAACCCCCTCCCGCCCCCCCAAAACAGAGGTAGCTATTCTGTTTGTAGAAAATATAAACTTCAAGCCAAGAATGATCCAAATAGATAAAGAAGGTCACACATACTAGTTAGGGGAAAACTTCAAGAGGAAGACATAACAATCTTAACTATATATGCTCCAAATTCGGGAGCACCCAGCTATGCAAAACAAATATTAACAGAAATGAAAAATCAAATAAACAATAATACAATCATAATGGGAGACCTTAACACCACATTGACACACAGAGACAGATCAACTAGACAGAAAATTAGCAAAGAAATAACATAACTGAATCACACCTGTGAACAAATAGACTTAGTGGACATGTACAGTGTTCCACCGAACGACATCAGAATATACATTCTTCTCAGCAACACACGGTATATTCTCTAAAATAGATCATATACTAGCTCACAGAACATGCTTAGGTAAATGCAAAAGAATTGAAATTATCACATGCATGTTATCAGATCATAATGCCATAAAACTAGAAATTAATGACAAAAAACCTGCAAAAACTCCACAAATACATGGTAATTAAATAATATACTCCTGAGCAATCAGTGGGCCACAGAGAAAATTAAAGAAGAAATTAAACAACATCTGCAAGCAAATGAAAATACAAATACAACTTACCAGAATCTGTGGGACGCAATGAAAGTAGTCCTCAGAGGAAAATTTATTGTGGTTAATTCCCACATCAGAAAAGCAGAATGAACACAAATAAACAACCTGATTCTACACCTCAAACATCTAGGAAAAGAAGATTAATTCAAGCCCAAAGCCAAAAGAAGGGAGAAAATTATAAAGATCAGAGTGGAAATCAATGCAATAGAAACTAAGAAAACAATACAAAGAATCAATGAATCAAAGGGATGGTTCTTTGAAAGAATAAATAAAATTGATAAGGCCCAAGCCAACATAATTAGAAAAAATAAAGAAAAAATTCAAATTCATGCAATAAGAAATGAAAAGGGTAAAATAATGATAGGCCTTGTGGAAATACAGAAGATCATCTATACCTATTTTGAAAACCTCTACTCTCATAAGTTTGATAAGACAGAAGAAATGGACAGATTTCTAGAAACATATGAACTATCAAATCTGGGTCAAGAAGATATAAAATTGCTGAATAACTCAATTTCAATTAAACTAATTGAAAATGAAATTAAAACCTTACCAACAAAGAAAAGTCCAGGTCCTGATGAATTCACCACAGAATTCTACAAAAAATTCAAGGAAGACTTAATGCCAACACTCCTCAAACCAGAAAAGACCTGAAGATCAATGGAATAGATCAGAAGATACAACTACAACTACAAACACACTCAACCACCTTTTCTTGGACAAAGGGGCCAAACACATTCACTGAAAGAAAGATAGACTCTTAAAGTGGTGCTGGAAAAACTGGCTCTCCATGTGCCGAAAACTAAAACTAGATCCATACCTATCACCATGTACTAAACTGAAATCTAAATGGATCAAAGATCTAAATATTAAAACAGAAACACTAAATCTGCTGGAAGACAAAGTAGGTAGAAATCTTGAAGACATAGGAGTAGGCAGAGAATTCATAAACAAAAATCAAATCACACGGAAAATACTTCCCAGAATCAATAACCGGGATCTTGTCTTATTAAAAATTGTTTGCATGTCAAAAGAAATCTCCAACAGGGTAAAAATGAAACCCATGAATTTTGAAAAAATCTTAAGTCTAGAACATAAAAAAAAAACAGACTCCTGAAATTAAAGACCCAATCCAAAAATGGCCATTTGAGATGAATACACAGTTCTCAGATGAAGAAATACAAATGGCAAATAAATACATGAAAAAATATTCAGCATCATTGGTCATTAGAGAAATGCAAATTAAAACAACACTGAGATTCCATTTGCTCCAGAAAGAATGGCCAGGATCAAGAAAACATCCAACAACAAATGCTAGAGAGGTTGTGGAGAAAAAGGAACTCTTCTGCACTGTGGTGGGAGTGTAGACTGATGCAACCACTGTGGAGGTCAGTCTGGAGGTTCCTCAAAAAGCTGGGATTGGAAGTCCCATTTGATCCAGCTATTCCACTTCTGGGCATATTCCCAGAAGAATTGAAAATATCATATCACAGTGATATATGCGCACTCATGTTTATAACAGCACAATTTGTAATAGCCAGATCTTGGAAACAACCTAAATGTCCATCAATTGATGAGTGGATAAAAAAGATGTGGTACTTTTATGCAATGGAGTACTACTCAGCTATAAAGAATGATCACGTTGAGATTTTTATAGGTAAATGGATGTAACTTGAGACCATACTCATAAATGAAATAAGTTAAACTCACATGTGTAAATACCATATTGTCTCCCTAGTGTAAGAAACGGTAAGAGTATATAAGATACAAAATCCTCAGTAAATACTGTGAAAGGGTAAGAATCTGCTCAAAGGGGAAAAAATAATATCTCAGGGAAAAGGAGGGAAAAAAAGAAGAGAAAAGAAAAATATCTAAATTTGTATAAAAACACTTAGGATAGCTAAGATGATCGTGCTACAAATTCTATTAGTTCTCAGAACAAAATAGTTAACATTCATAGGATTGGGTCAATTTTGCATGTTTGTGTCTGGTGATTTGAGGAACTCTTCTGAAGGTCACTATGTAAAATAACAATCTTAGTTACGTTCCTACCACCTTGTTTTGAAGGCCTATATTATTGTTTTGGGCTACTTGCTATTGTTATTTATTTGTCTTTTTTTGTTTCTTGTACATGTAGAGGCTTTTACATGCCTAGAACTTCTCCTAAACAGTTACGAGAATCGATTGTACTATATGTGATGATATGAACAGCTACTTTGAAGAAAAAGAGACATTATGGTATCCATTGTTGATTTCGTATCATCATGCTGTGAAATCCAATAATGATTTTATTCTTTGTTTACAGTGGTTTTAGTCTGTTTTGTATTATTTAATCTCAACATACATGAAGGTATGGACAGCTATTTTGAAGAGAACAAGAGATATTATCTGGTTTGTAATACCTTCATTATTCTGTTTTGATCAGTTTTATACTATTTTTTTTGTATGAATTCAAAACTGAAGTGAGAACCCTAGACTATCACTGAAGATGAACTACGTCTCTTTCAATAATGGGCAGAACTCAACTACTTGAAATAAATAATCTGGAAATAAAACCAAGATAACAATTTAACTCACAATCAAAACAGGACAAATGATGAGAAATACATTTAACAAAAGAAGTATAGTATTTATTTCTGGAAGCTCTGAAACACTGTAGAAAGAAATTAAACATTTAAACAAATGAAAAGACAGGCTATGTTCATGGATAAGGAGATTTAGCATGTTAACTTGTTAAGATATCACCATTCCCACTGAGCATGATGGTACACACTTGTAATCCAAGTACTTGGGAAGCTGAGGCAGAAGGACTGCCAGAGAGTTCAAGGCCAGCCAAAACTACATAATGAGATCCTGTATCAAAAAAAAAAAACAGAACAATACAATCACTACTCCCCCTAGTTGATGTGAAAATGAAACATAATCCCCATCTGAATCATAATCAAATTCTCAGTAGAATTAGACTCCTGCAGAACCTAAAGGAATCCCAAACAGCCAAAATCCTAAAAAAGAACAACAAAGATGGAGCACTTGTATCTAAATTTCAAAACTTACTAGGGAACAGAAGTCAAAACAGTGTGCTTTTGGCAAAAGGGGAAGATGTACACATTAGTGTAACACCATTGAGTATCTGAGTGATGCGGGAACACTGGATATCCACATGCAAAGAAAGAAGATGGTTCCTAACTTCAGGGTCTTTCGGGTTCAATTGTGACCAAAGAGGATCATAGTCCTACAAATCTCAGCTCAGACTACAAAAGCCATAGGAGAAAATGCAGAAGTAAAATCACCTGACAGTCAGTTTGGCAGAGAACAGAGAATGAAGGAAAAGCCCCAGAAATGGACCATGGAGGCAGGTGCACAACCAAGAAACACGGATGCCACTCAACCGTGCTCTCAAAGATGGTTAACACAGTAAACTTCATGTTGCTGTGTTTTATAACAGTTAAAAACAATCAAATTTTAATTTTAATAAAATACAGAAATTGTAAAAGAAATGCAATTCTAATGCATAAACTCCCCCTGAAAACATTATGCTAAAGGAAGAGTCCAATTACAAAGAGACTCATCATCATAGGACTTAGCACACTTGAGCCACACAGACGAGGACACACAAGGTGGCACTGCAGATGGCGGGTGAGGATGCAGAGAGGGTGACAGCCAAGGGTTTCTTTCTTGACTGTGTCAAGTTGCACACATATTTGTAAAAGTCTGAAACACCTCTACACTGTACATTTTACATGGTGAATTGTGTGTGTGTGTGTGTGTGTGTGTGTGTGTGTGTGTATGAACTATAAAAGCCATTTTTAAAAAAATGAGAGAAACTGGGTGTGATGGGTGCACACCCGTAATCTCAGAACTTTGAGGCAGGAAGAACACTGTGAATTTGAAGTCACCCTGGGGTACCTAGTGAGGTGAGACTGAGCCTGAACTACATAGCAAGATCATGTCTTAAATAAAATAAAATAAAATAAAATAAAATAAAATAAAATAAAATAAAATAAAATAAAATAAAATATTTTCCTCAGTAGAAATAAATTTGTAGTTAAAATGTGAGTGCAATGTTTCTTCTGGTTTTGAAATTGAAAAATCAAAACACAAAGATTTAAAAACCTGGTTCAAGATGGCAGATCGATAAGCAGCAAGATACTCAGTCTTTCTTAGAGAGATAACTCATGCCAGAATAAAATGTCATGGAGAGGTCCAGACAGAGGGAAACAGATCCTCTCGACCCAGGAAGAAACTAAAGACAAAAGAGCTAGTCAAACATGCATTCCCGGGGCTAAAATTGCAGAAGCTGAGATTTGCGGCCACAGCACTCTCCAGCTGCCTGAATTTGCTTCCCTGCGACTGGCCAGAGCAGCCCTATCTTGCGACTCACAGAGCCATGACCCGCCAGAGCTGCCTGAACTCGCGACTTGTGCAGCCGCCAGCCGCCAGGGCCGTGACCCACTGGAGCCGCTGCTTGCCAGAGCCGCTCTCCACCAAAGCCGCGACCCGCCTGGCTACGACCTGCTGGAGTGGCCTGAACTCGAGACTTGCACAGCCTCGACCCCCTGGAGCACTAAATCACACAGCTGTGACTGGCCAGTTGCGCTAAAGACCAAGGTAGGCAAGCCCAAGGGAGAACTGAGCCAGCAAGGGACCCCACAATGAGTGCTGGGAATGACCCCCCCCCCTTTACAGGAGGACGGCGACCAACTGGACAACATGTTGGAATGGGGCAGGAGGAGCCTGATCTAGGAACAACAGTGACTTCAGTTGGTTGCTCCCTTCCTAAAGCAGATTGGTGGGATCTGCTCCCCCCTGGCCAGGACCCAATAAGCTGTTCCAAACCAATTCCCTACCCATGGCACACACTAACCCAGTGAAGGCCCACCAAGATTGACTGGCCCGGAGGGGAGGGGCCAGCATACGCAGCCCCTGCCTACACCTCAATGACCAAAAGCAAACTGCAGAAGGCAGAAATCCCTCACCAGCATGCTTCAGAAGAACCATAATCAAAGGGAAAGAAACAAACAAACAAAAAAGTCCCCGGCCCAAAACCCTGAGAACATTGATCCAGGAGAGGGAAATACAAAAGAGACTGAGGGCAGCAAACATGCAACATCAGACAAGGCTTTAATGGACATTAAGAGATATCTTCTGGACCTTGCAGACAAGCTCAAAACTGAAATATTAAATCAGGTAAAGCAAGATATAAGTAGATTAATAAAAGAAATGCTAAGCACCTCTCAAGAAGACACAGATGGAAGAAGGGAGGAACACAAAAAAAGGAGAGAAACCTTCGATAAAGAATATAAAGAAAATCTAGAATACATGAAGCAGATTCAAAGAGATTACCAGGAAATTAAAAACTTAATTGAAAGTTGGCAAAACTGCTTAAAAGAAACTAAGGACAGACTATCAAAACTTGAAGGCAAGTTTGCAATGTGTGATCATGAAAGGAAAGATCTCTTAAAAATAATAAGGAAACAGGCAGTAACAATACAAAGGCTAGAAGACGACAAGAGAATCTATAATTTAACAATAAGAAATGTGAGTGAAGAAGCAGGAATAAAAACAGGCCAATTACAAAGGCTATTCATGGAAATAATTAAGGAAAACTTCCCAAGCATGGGAAAAGAAAATGATATTCAGATATATGAGGCATATAGAACTCCAGCCATCTATAACCAAAACAGAGCTATACCCAGACATATAATAATCAAGATCCCAGAAATTCAATATAAAAACAGAATATTAAAAGCCATCATAGAAAAAGATCACCTATAAAGGAAAGCCCATCAAGATCATGGCAGACTTCTCAACACAGACCATCAGATCAAGAAGAGCTAGGAGCGAAGTATTCCAAGCCTGAAAGAAAATAACCTCCAACCCAGATTGATGTACCCTGCAAAACTAGAAATTAATGGAGAAACAAGATGCTTCCATGACAAAGAGGAACTGGGAGAATTTGTGACCACCAATCCAACCTTACAGAGAATACTGAAGGACATTCTAGAGAGAGAGGAAAAAAAAATACCAGGATTTCAGGAACAGCGGCAGAAAGGTCTCAATGAATGGGGCAGGCAATAGAATGAAGGAGAAAACTAGACAAACAATGGCAGAAAAATAACAGCAGAAATGAGGCAGAGAAGATTGACTATAATATCTAACATAGATGGCCTTGATACACTAAAAAAATATATATAGGCAGAGTAGATCAGGAGGTAGGGTCCATCGAGATGCCCTGTATAGGAAATATAATCAACCTGAGAGAGGGTTTATGGACTGAGAATCAAATATGAGAAAACAATGCTCTATGTGACAAGGAGCCAGAGAGAAATAGGGGCAACTCGACCACCACCTGCAGATAGGATGGAAAGACAGGATACTTATATGCAGTAGAGAACTACTCAGCTATAACGAAGGAAAACCTTGAGGCTTTTGTAGGTAAAGGAATACAACTCAAGATCAAGTCCAGGAGCGAGAAGGTTTGGAACCACTTAGGTAAATAGCAGGTTGCCCCCCCCAATTTAAAAACTGAGGGAGTTTTTAACTGAGGGACCCAAAATGTGCAGTGCACCCTGTGGGAGTGAAAGAGGTGGAATAGTCTAAAAAAATAAGACAGAGGATATTGTTAATAGTGTATCAGGATTTAAACACATTACTCACAACACTCTGTTTAGATGGATTATATTCTGTTTCAGTTTGTCTACTTGTACCAGATGTGAGGGCACAGACAGCTATCCCCAAAATAGCAGGACATAGTACAGTAATCATCCTTAATTTTCTATTAACTTAATTTGAGGCCCTGTATAACTTACACTGTCTTATTATGACTGATCTTATTTGAATCTGGTTTGTTAGATTGCTGTTTTGTATTGACTGATTTTATTCAAAGTTGTTATGATTGATAGTATCAAGTCTGAGAGTATAGGCAACTATACTGAAGATGACAAGATTCACTAGGATTCCCACTCTGGTTTGATTATTACCTGCTTTTGAAGTTTTACATTGTCTATAATGTTTTGTTTTTACTAATATTGTTATGTACTGCTACATTCAATTATACTGCTATATCCAAATATGCCTGATATAGACAATTCTACTGAAGATAACAAGAGACAACACAGTAACCATTGTAGATCATCTTGTACTGTGGTTTTATATGACTTTTTGGTTTCATTTTCTTATAGGAATTTGTTTTGTTTTGTCTTGCTATGTTTTGTTTTTCCCTCTAATACAGAAAGGATAGAAATACATGTAAAGACTCATTCATGTGTAGCTGTTTACAGTCTCACTGTGTGAATGTCTACTTTGTATGATTTAATTTTGTAACTTGAGCAACTATTTCTAAGAGGACAATATGTAATTTATCAACTAGTAATTTCTTACTGTTTATCTTTTGTTTTAAATTCTGTATCATTTCTATGCTTTTCCTGTTTTTTCTCTTTAAATTAAAAAACAAAGATTTAATTATGAAAAATAAAATTTAAATAGTAAAACTTTCTTCTACATTTCTGGGGAACAATTATATGAAAATATACTATTCACACACACCATGAAATAAAATACATGCAAGTGTTTTGATATTTTTAAGCAATGAAGACTATGATATAAAATCAAACAAGAACAGCACAAAATATGTCTCTTAAAATTATATAGTAAATAATAACAACAAAAGCACCCAGAAAGAGAAAGACCACAGATTGTATAAAAAATAAAGTCCTACTTTATCTATAACATAGATAAGAGTTGAGGTATTACTACAGAACACTGCAGACTCCAGGGCAAAGCTGTCAAAAACAGGAAGGAAATTTCACAACGAATTAAAGTAAATGCCACCATCTGTCACGAATCCAGATGTACTGAGTTGACTAAGCAAATGCTGCAGGATATGCAAGAAGAAAATCAGCAAGAATGCAGCACCCAGCCACAGGGAAACAGCATTTACCCCTGCCATGTGACACCAAGCAGACAGGCAGGTGATGAGAAGACCAAGTGACAGACATGGTGCCACACAACTGAGCAGGAGAGTGCCCATGGCCCAGGGCTGAAGAGGGGCCCAGTTCCTAATCTTCTCTGCAAACCCAATGCAATCAAAACCACACTCCAATATTATATCAGAAACCTGGGAAGGGTTTAGCAAATCACCTGGAAGAACACATATACAAGAAGAGGAGGAGAGATGGAGTGACAAGAGGATCACCCATGGGACAGCAGAGAACCCACACCTCCCCACAGAGTGCGGTTGTAGCAGACGAGGAGGGAAATCTGGAAGTACACTGAAGCAGAGTTAAGAGATTCAGTGCATTACAAGGTTCTGCCTATTACTTGGCTACCAGTTTGGACAAGACAATCCCTTCAGATGTTGGGGAGCCTCTCTGAGAAATGACTGGGATCTCCATGGCCTAACTGGAGATATGGCAGACTGTTTCCACCAAGACAGGACAGAATTGCAAGGTGAGACTGGCCACTCAGGTTGTCACAGTGTCACACACAATCTGATGCTGGTGCCAGAAGACAGGCTTTGGCTGGCCAGGTATGAGCTGCCACTACACATCTCAGGGAAGGTCAATGGCCCACGTGGTCACTTCTGCTCATTTTTTTTTTCAGTACCAGGGATCAAACTCATAACCACTTGCTTGCAAGGCAGGTGCTTATGCCACTGAGCTAAATCCTCAACTCCTACTTCTGCTCATCTTGAAGAATCCCTGGATGAGACTGAGGACCTCAGGTGGCTGCAGTGATCCTCTGGGCCACCAGAAAGCTTTTAACTGATCCCTTAAATCCTGTGGGAAAGGAGACCCCAAGACCCCAGGCAATACCACATCCTTTCTCTTGAAACTCTTGGGCTCTATCTCAAGACTATGGGTGCTGTGTGCAAGGCTGTGGCTTAGCTACAGGGCTGGGACACTGCAGGTACTTCCAGAAACCTTTTGCCAAGGACCAGGAGATCCAAGGGTTGGAGCATGGCCAGCATGTGGCTATGGCCACAGGAAGTAGCAATGAAGAAGGAAGGTACCATGGATGAATCTGTTGCCGCCAACAGCCTGGGAGCAGCTCCAATGCCAGCAGGCAGCTGATGGATCCAGCACCTAGGCAGGAGGTGACCAGCATGTTCAAGATGCAATGAGGCCCAGGAATAATGGTGGCCCAGGGTTGGAGGGTATGAGGTCAGAGTTGAGATAGGGTCATAAGCACGGCCCACAAAGAAGTCACAACCAAGACTGCGAATGTGATGATAGGAACTGCCTGGAGAAATACCATTACAAATATTCACACTTTGGAGAAAAGAGACAAAGAAACATCTACAGAAGGAGGAAAGCTGGGGTAATACAGTGCTACAGAAGGAAGAAGGGACATTTCAAAAAAAAAATAGATCTATAGATTTTTAAAAAATGGCCAAAACTATAAAGAAAAATGGACCTAGATTTTGAATGTCAAATTATTTTGTAAATCAATCAGGACATCTTTCTCAGCTTCTGTTAAACTCTTTTGCTGCCATGAAGAGACCTTGGCAAACCTTATTGGGAGCTATATATGCACTCCTTCCCTTAGCTGCTGGGTGCCTGTTCGAGGCCACCAAGCACCAGCGCTGGCTGGGATCAGACCCTGAGACAACTCAGGGTCTCTGTCCTTTTGGCCCTGGTCCCTGCTCATCCCACCAACACTCAGAATACCATGGCACAGGTGTCACAAAAACAGAGGCACTCCCCATCTTCCCTGCTGTTTATCAAGTGCAGCCTCCTCTGCTGGCCTGGGGGCAGCTGAGGCCTCGGGTATCAAAACCCAGTGCCAGTGACTATGCTGTCCCGTCTAAAGAGCAACAGCAAGAAACATCAATCATCAATCTGCTCTCAGAACACAAATGTACACTGAATTTTCTTTGCTGAAAAAGGAGATATGTGGCCATTCTGTCTGAAAGGGTCAAGAATAGGGCAGCCATCAGGCCCAGGACACGGAGTGTGGCTCTCGAGCTGTGTGGGATGGGGATGGGCTGCTCAGTTTGGTTCAGTTTGCCCTGATTTCCACCCTTAGTACTGCAACAAACAAGCCAAACCCAGGAGCCCTCCTTCCACAACCCAGTCAGATGTCCACACAGTTTTCGTGGGCCTCTGTCTGGTGAGGTCTCCCATCCCCAGCATGCTGAGTTTGGGGATGGTTCCAGCAGCATGGCCTGGGCCACAGAAACATGTGCTCATTCTGGGATTTGTGGCCTCATCTCAGAGGTGCTGTCCCTGTGCCTGTACAACACGAGGGGAGGGCTCCCTGCCCCATAGATCACCTCCCCAGTGGACCCAGCTACTCAACACTCACAACTGGTGTGGATGGCAGGAGGCCTGATCCTAACACAACAGCACACAGACAATTTAATCACAGGCACGAGAACAAGGGTCCATGATAAGCAGGGCTGCAGTCGCCCTCGATGAGACACAGTAGTGGGAGCTGCTGAACCCCACCCCCACGGTTACATATGAACACCAGCAACCAGAGCCTATGATCGAGTAAGATTAGTGTTCCTCTTCGTACACACCTTTCGTCTCAGTTATTTATGTACCCAGGTTATTTACTTATATATAAATAATAAAGGAAAATGTAAAGTGCTGTTTTAATCAGCTGGAAATAAAGCATGCACCCATTTAAAATGCTGACACCGATCAGTCATTTACTACTAATTGCATATGATTGGTACATGTGATTGGTAGAACTGCTGTGAAATTTTACAAATAAAAATATTGAGCCATCATCCTCTCAGCTGTTAGACACTTTTTTGAAATGAGTATAAAATTAGCATAACTGCCATGAGAAAGCTGAGCAAGCACCTTCACCATGCATGCTTGACAGAATCGAAGACCCATTAAACAACAGACAATCACATGCTAGATCCTGAATCCCATCAAAGCAATGAGAAGGAGGACTGAGCTGAAAACCACTGCAGATGACCAGCCGACAGGACATAAAACATTGAGCCACAATCATTAAGTCCCAAATCTACAGGCCTGTAACAGCACATCCCAGTCCCAAGATGGTGTAACCGCTCACATGGTGACACCTGTGCCAGCCACTCCTGCTCTGAGGCAGCCTGGCTGTCACAGCAAGGCACGGCTCCTGCTGGGAGCTTCCAGGGGAGCGTAGACCTCCTCCTGCCAACTGCTTCTTCCTTCTCATGTCAAATTAGGATGATATCTGATGATTAAAACTACCAGGGGATTTAACTTTAGGTTACTGAACATATTTGAATTCAATGCATTCTAACATAGAAGTGTAAAAAGCAAAAAACTTGTTGCAACTAAGAGACACAAAGAAAACACATTTCTCTGGCATACAGCAAACAAAGCCCCAACAGACAGCATTAATTATAGGGTCTGCCTCTGAACTGGGCATTTGGTGGTCATGTCATCTGAGGTTAACACACTGGCCACAGGGTGTGATGGCCAATGGAAGAACAAAGAACAGAGGGCAGAAGTGCCTGGCCCCGGCTCCCTCTGGGAAGGAAAAAGGCCATGGTACTGGAAAGGAAATACGTACCACATAGCAGAAAGACTACAACACGAGAGCACCGAGATTCTAGATGCAAGGAAGGAACAGGGAACGTAGCTGGATTTATGAAAGGGAAGAAGCAGACCCCTCAGGGAAGGGACGGCCTCTGTCACTCCTATGTGCACAGTTGACAGGGTCTGGGAAAGAGCTAGGAACCAACAACAAAGCTGTCAGAAGCTGCCCAGCTCAGAGAGGACATCCCTGACCATGGCACATGCCCCCTGAACAGCCGCTTTAGCAAAGTCATCCCCATCCAATAAAGGTGACATGCTCAGCACTGTGGCATTCTCCAGACAGGCCTTCCCAGAATAAATGGCCAACCAGGCTCATAAGAAAGTGGTTTCACCCACACGGGGTGATGGGCAACAGGAGTTAACAGTTGTAGCATCTAAAAGGACAGGGAGACACAGTCCGTCTCAGGCTCCACAGACTAGCCCTGAGCAGGGTTCTGTGGTCACACCTGTCCTTCGCATCACCAACACCTGGTATGGACCAGGTGCCCACCAGGGCCCCTTAAGGAGGAAGAGTAAACAGCCATCATGTTGAGGCCTGCAGGACAGAGGCCCAGCTCCAGCATTCGCAGACCCTGATGGCAGACACGAAGCCTCCAAGCTTCTCTGGCTTCCCAGGAAGCGGGCCTCCCCCAGGTGAGAGATACAATCTATCTACCTCCATGATACCCTTGTCAGAGATGAGCTGTATACCCTCTCCTGGGGAGGGACAGAGTCAAGAACATACCAGCTGTGTGGACCAGACGTGGAACTCCAGGAAAGCACAGTCCTGAGGGAAGACAGGCGCTGACAGACACCAAGTGGCTGAGAAGTGGTTTATGAAAAGATGAGCAATTGGTGAGGGAGGTGGGCTGTTTCCCAACTCAAATCCGTATTTATCTATAAACTTATCTTTCCTAGCAATTAAGTAAGTAAGAGATAATCAACTTGGAAGGCACAGGATGAAGTCATAGGGCACTATAGATTGTGGCCTTAAAGGACACTAGGGTGCAAAGGACACTTGGCAGCAGGTACATCACAGAAGCAGATCAGCATAAAGGACAGCACAGAGTTTACAGGAGTTTGAAAGCAGAACCAATTCTGCATATCAAGATAAAGCCCGGAAAGCCTGGCTCTAAAGTGCAATCTCAGAAGCAATCACACCTCCAAGAAGCCAATATAAAAGCATTAGCTCCCAGCACCAACTCTACACTTAGGAGCAATAACTCTCCCCATGTCACTTTGCATTAACCAGACCCAAAGAGGACAGCCAGGAGAGCCCGGGAGGAAATTTCCATCTACCAATCTTGTGGCAGCAACAATACTGGAGGCAGGGCACTGATTAAAAGGCAGAAGTGATCTGGTATCTGAGGCTTGTGCAGGCATAGGCACTGGGTACAACATTAAGTCCAGAGGCATCACCTGGTAACTGAACACTGGAAACCCAATTTATTCCACTTAGAAAAGAGATAAATATTTAGTAAGTTTATATCTGATAGTCCTAAATTCACCTTCCAGTGTCCTTATGCTTAGGAATACACATAACTTTACAATTTCCAAGAAGAAAGAAGATGTTTAGAGGATCTGTTCAATTTACCATATCAACACAAAGGACAAGAAAACTGGCCAGCCTCAATCATTATCTTATAATTCTGTGATATCTTAAGTAACAATTAGTAATATGAACAAAGCAAAGGTGGCAGGGACAGGGACAGTCAGCCAGCCACTAGCTTCCAGTGCAGATGCTCTCGAGGCCCAGGGAAGCAGCACTACTGGGGTTCAGATCTGGAGGGTCCTCTCCCCTAAGCCTTGTGGGTCTAGAAGAACAGGGGCTTTGGAAGGTGACTGATGCATCCATGTGTGGGTAGCTCGAGGTTGAGAGTGCTGTTAGGAGGTGCGGTCTGGCGACGGTGGGTCATGGGTGTGACTTAGAAGAGTTCATCTTTCTCCCCTAGTCTTCCCCTTTTCCTCTGCTTCCTGTTCACCATGACATAAGCAGCACTCCTCCCAGGCCCTTCTACCATGCTTTGCCTGCCTTGGAGCTGGCCAACCATGGACTGAACCTGTGAGCCAAAGTAAACCTATCCTCCTCCATGTTGCAGGAGGTGTTTCATCCGAATGATGACTAAGTGACTAAGGCAAGGACTGTTCAAGGTTGCCCTGAGTCCAGGATCTGTGGCTGGAGCTCCTTGTGAGGAATAACGTCTTGAGTGGAAAGCAAGTTAAAAGATCACACCGCAAGGAGCTACTGGACAAACAGTCCAGCTCTCTCCTGGTATAATCTAGAATGCTGGAATTTTAATCCAGAGAGAGGCGATCCTAGCCATGTTGCAGAACAGACCAGGACACTGTCATGCTGAACTGAGCACCAAGAATCCATCTCAGGTAGGGATGTCTGACCTTAAGAGCTAGGACTGCATAGATACCAGGACACAAGGCAATCAACCTTCTGTTGATGACAAGGGTTAGTCTAGTCCTGGCTGTGAACAACAGGAATAATGGCTGCCAAATAAACCCCATGTAATTCACACACTTAGATGGGACATGGCATGCACACACAATTCCAAACTAATGAAATGCAGCAAGATTTTATAGCACAGACCCAAGATCAATTTTACTGCCATATTCATATCTAAAGGGATTCAGACACTGGCTCAGAAATGCAAAAAATCCACATTCTCTGAGGCAGTGGATTCTGTGGACCATGTAACAAATAATAAAATACATAATAATGCCAGGGTTGAGTCCCACATCAGTGTCTGTGTTCTCCACCAACAGCAGCTTTGAGGACCCAGGAAATCACCATTTCCAAAGTGAAGGCAATGCCTATCTGGGAAACCACGGTTGCTCTCAGAAGGAGAGAGCAGAGCAGGGGTCATGGAACATGGAGGACTGGAAAGGAGGACAGAAACAGGAGCTGATGGTCCCAGTGGAATGGGAGAACAACGAAGTAAGTATTGCTAAGAGCTGTAGAAAAGATTTTCCAACAGCAATGGTGGCAGAAGATGTACCCTCTATCATGACACGACTGTAACACATATGCATGTATGGAGGTCACACATAATACATACAATTACTATGTGTCCACTAACAAGTCACTTTTAAAAGCTGAGGTTTCAGCTTTCATCATTCAGTATTTGTCACAGGCAGCCTTGGACAAATCTGTTTTGACTCATTAGTTTCCCAGAAGCAGAAACCGAGGCTGAGGCAGAGTCCAGCTAATTCCCCAGGACCATGCAGTTCTTTCCAGAATAAAGAGCAAGCCCAGTGCAGGTCACATCCAGCACTCCCCCCACAGCACAGCACATGTGCTTGCCTCAGCTCGCAACCTTGCCAGTGCTGGTTCCTGCGGAGGAAGGTGTCAAAAGCTTGGCTCCATCCAGGCAGCAGCCGGGACAGACTCAGATAGGTTTTAATTTATTTCAAGTTCAGTGTGATTTCAATTTAGTAGCACAGCCATGGTCACAGTAAGCTCATGAAACCACAAAAGGACTATTTATGCACATATTTCACAAGAATTACAGAACATCTTATAGAAAACATGATGCAGCGGGCTGGGATTTCTTTCAGAAGAAACCTAATCAAAACAGTGGGTGGGTTGAAAATTTATACATAGCTGCCTTTTGAAATAATTCCCTAATGATTTCAAGAAGACAATTTGCATTTATTTACACCGAGCCACATATTATTATCTGGAGAATAAAGAATAAACCGCATGAATTATCAGCAGATAATTATCTCTTAACAAAACAGCAAAACATCTACCAGCAGACGCAGCTCCTGTAGGAGTGAGGTGCATCCTACTTAGGAGGTGACACAATAATGATAAACGCTCTCCTTCCTTCTGTCCAAGCCACTGTGAATGGAACCCTCATCCGGCTATTTCAATGCTTCCTTATATGATTGCCATAGTTACAGCTGCCAAATGAATTTCTTGTTATTTTCTAAAAGTATCAAGCTTGCAAAATTACTGTTTAAAATAAAAGCTAACTGCAGGTATTTATCTGTTCATTGTTTACCCTGAATTTCATGCTTATATATTGTCTCTATATATTATTGACCTTGAACATTATTTTTCTTGAACTAGTTATTATTTATTTATTTATTTATTTATTCTTTCATTCAACAATACCTAAAATATCTACAGTATCTGCAGTAAGAATTATGCAAGGAACTGTGGATACAAGAAATGTGTATTCCTTTTTTAAAAAATGACCAAAGTACATCTGCTGTTAAAGCTTCAAATTTCCTATAAAGTACCTATAAATTCTGTGGGTGTGAGACATCTTCAAATTCATAGCTGAGTAAGACACACATTAAGTGCCAGCATTCAAACTCTTTTTTGTTGTATTTTATTTTATTTTTTTATTTTATTTTATTTTATTTTATTTTATTTTATTTTATTTTATTTTATTTTATTACTATATATCTGCAGCACAGAAAGCTGACATCCATTGGGGAGAGGAGACAGGTACATAACACACCTCACTGTTTTCAACCCCTTTCCTTTCCCTCCCACACCTTCCCTCTGCTGCTACATCCCTTTCCCCTCCATTCTTGTTGCTGTTCTTACTCTCAGGTCATGGTTAGGACAAAGAATGCTCATTCTCACTGAGGCGACTACGTTCCTGTAGATGACATGTTTTAGGAGCCTCTTCCTTACTTTCCCTTTCCCCTCCTCTCGCCCTTGTCTCCTGGACCCCTTCCCACTTACAAGGTGACCAGTCCTTGCTCTCTTCTATTGTCTTTTATTATGCTTTTTGTACTTTGGCTTTTCACTCTCAGGTCCTTTGCACATCAGCTCTGGGGAGAGGAGCTTTGGTTGTAAGCACTGTCTGGGGCAACAGGTTGACCCAGGACAGGAGGGGCAGCAGTATGGGTCCCATGGTTGGGAAGACAGTGGCCCTGGGACCCAGGACAGGGAGGATCCACAGACACTCATGAGAGGAGAGCAGAGGTCAGACATCTTCCTCTCACCCGTAAACTGACTAGGATGGATCACAGCAGCAGCATTCTTGTACACCTATGATGGACATACAGAGAAAGAAATTGGCAAAACAACTGCATTCATGACAGCTTCTTGAAATCTACTCAGGTTTACAGCAGCTCAATTCACAACAGCTGAGCTCTGAAAACAGCCTAGATGACCTTCAACAAAAGAACAGATGAAGAAAATATCATATATGTGCATAAAGGAATACTGTTCAGTCATAGGAAGAATGAAATCAAGTTACAGGAGAATGGGTAGAACTTGAGACTATCATGTTAACTGAAATTAGTCAGACACAGAAAGTAAATCTCACATGGTTTTCTTACATTTAGTGGGATTTCTTATATCAAACCCCAAGTATAAATTAATAAAAATAAGAGAGTAAAATGAAGAAAGATAGTAGGGAATAAAAGACATACTTGGAAGATGAAGATGGGTGTCTACCATGGTCAGATGTCTTATCTACACAGCCCAGCTCCCCAAAGTGGACATGGCTGTTATGCACTTCAAACACAGGCTAAAAATTTTGCTAAAAAGAAGCTTTTCATTGTGTAAAACATTAGACTACAAAGGCCATACCAAAAATTAAAATGAAAACAAAGAGAATTTTTCCCACATTTTTGCTGCAATTCAGCAAGCCACATGGAAGATGAAGATCTTTGATTCATTTTTACTTGAAGATGAAGACTATCTAGAGGCTAACTAGAAGACTAATAGAGGCTAACTATTTATTGTTGGATCTTGTTTCTTGACCCATTCTGTCAGTCCACGTCTTTTAACTTTTGAGGTCATTTACATTGGCAGTTATAATTGATATATATTGGTTTGTCTTTGTTACGTTATTTTCCTGCTGTTGGTTGCCTACTTTTCACCTCTATTTAACTGCTTGCACGCTTGGTGGTTTTTTTCTGTTGTTGTTCTTGAAATTGTGATCATTTTTATCTCTGTCTAGAATATCTTTCAGTATCCTTTGTAGGGTAGATTTGGTGCTCATGAATTTCTTCAGTTGATGTTCATCATGAAAATATTCTTTTTCATTAATTTTGAAAGATAGTTTTGTGGGGTACATCAATCTTGGCTGAAAGTTATTTTCTTTCAGGACTTGAAATACTTCACTCCATGCTCTTCCTGACTTTAAAGGGTTTGTGTTGAGAAGTCTTTCATGATTCTGATGGGCTTTCCTTTATAGGTGATCTGTTTCATTTCTCTAACAGCTTTTAATATTCTGTTCTTGAGAAGAATTTATGTGATCTTGATTTTTATGTGTCTGGTGTAGATTTATTTTGGCTATGGCTAATTGGAGTTCTATATGCCTCACCTCTCTGTATGTCAGGTTATTTTCCCACACTTGGGAAATTTTCTGCTATTACTTCTGCAAATAGTTTTTATGTCATTTGTGTTGATTCCTGTTCTTTCATTGACACAAATCATTCAATTCTTTTTCTTTGCATAGTCTTGCTGCTGTTGAATTGTTATTTCCCTATCTTTAGTTATTTTCAAGAGATTTTTCCTTTTATGATCGCTAGCTGTGATCCTATCTTCAAGGTCTCAAAGTCTGTCTTCAGTCACATTCAAGGTCTCAAAGTCTGTCTTCAGTTTCATTCAAGTTTTGCCAGATTTCAATGGAATTTTTCATTTCCTGGATATCTGTTTTATCCTGCTTCATGTGTTCTATTTCTTTCTTATATTGTTCATTGTTTCCATCCTCTTCCTAGCATCATCTACTTTTTATCTCTGCTCTAGATTTGCTAAGTAACTCTTTTATGAATGTAGACATTTCACTTTTCACCTGAGAGATAATTTCTGATCTGATTTCCTCCATAGCCTTATGGATTTGTTTCTTTGGTCGCTATCATTTCAGAAATGTCAGGTGTGTGTGTCTTCCATTTTCCTCTACCTTGTTGCCTCCTGAACTTGTACTAGGTAGGCTCAAGGTCTGAAGTTGCATTTTCCATCTATGTCTTGTCATTTTCTATTTCAAAAGTTTATTTTTGTTTTCTGTGTTGATACTTGTAATTTTTGTAATAGGTAACTTTATCACTAGTATTGTAGCCTCTCTAGGCAAGTTTTATTCCTCAGGGATGTGCTCTGTACGTAGAATGTTCTTGGTTTGTGTCTGTCCCAAGATTTTACTTTTCCAATTATTTAAGAATAATTGTTGGTTTTCTGCTTGGCTCAGTCCCCAACCCTTTGGTGCTGGGCTGTGATGAGGTTATTACCCCAAAACTTCCTAGTATTTTCACAGAAGAACAACTGATTAAAACAGATACGACATCCTAGCTAAACTAGTATAATTACAAACTAAACATTACATCAAGCAAAGTTTAGAAATTGACAAACTGTGGTAATTGTTAGTTTTGTCCCTTTAACCACAGACGCAAAATCTACTGGTAAATTACCGAACCTATTGATTCTGGGAGCTTGTATGCAAAGTGTTTCCCCTTGTTAGAGTCATTTTATCCTGTGGTAGGGAAATTTAAGGAAGACAGTAGATGAAACAGAGATAAATGAAGAGAAACAAAGTAGAATCTAGGCTAGAGGATGAAGGATGATTGCATAAGCATTGAGAAACTAGAGAAAAGAGCAGAAGAAAAAGAATGAAGGAGTAAGTAAGGGATTATTGAAGTAGATCAGAAAAATTAAAGGGACTATTCACTCATATGAAAATATGTAAGTCTAGAGAGGTAAACTGTGGAATGAAGATGAATAGATTAGAACAAAAATATAGGTAAGAGGAACAGAAAACAAACTACTAGAAAAAGAAGAAAAAATAAAATAAAACAAAATCCCTCTGATGTCCACCAACAGTGCAAAACTACGGGGTAACACTGCCAAGCTTGTGGTAGAGCTTGTGTGGAATTTGAGGCTGGTATTCGCCTCCATCTGTGGGAGCCTGGGGCCAGAGTCTCCAGGCAATACTTTCTGATGTCCCTTAGTGGCCTCCCACTCCTTACCCTGTTTCCCTTGGTACAGTCCCCCAGTTGCTGTGCTATTTTCAGACAGAGACGGGGGCTGTTCTCAGTCCCATGTACCTTTGGCTCCTCCTCGTCCTTGCTCAGCCTTCCGTGTTCCTCTCCCCCAGACAGCCTCTGTCCTCTCAGGTCATTTGTTGTAGTATAGGATGGATTCTGTAATGTGGTCTGGTCCTCTGCTCCTGCTGTTGCAGTCTAAGGCTACTCAGTACCAGTTCTTATTCCTCTCCAGAGATGGGATGCTAACTTCCCATTCATTGCTTTACAAGTTCCACTGTTACTGTCACCCACCTCTGCTGCAGTCTGTAACTTCTTCGGGCAAGATGGGGGGTGCCGTGGGGTCCCTTTCTGCTGCCGGCATGGGGACAGCCCAGGACTACATAGTCCAGAGATGCAAGGCTGTTTAATTCCCTGGGCCTTTCTAACCACAGGTCATGGGGGGAGGCATTATCTGTTCCATTTACTACACACCCCCTGACAGTTCCAGTTAGCATTCTGCTGCATAAAAGGACGAGGAAGAAAGGAAAAAAATAGGAAAAGGAAAACTGGACGATCATCAGGGAGGGAGCAGTTCATGTCGGCAGAATTTACTGCTGGATTGCAGTGACTTCTATTTGGAAGAAAGCAGAAGAGGCAAGGAACCTTCTACCTCAAGACTGTCCTGAATGGCTTGATTTAACTACATTATTTTAGTATATCCTGTTTGTTTTCTTTTTCTTTTAAGATTCCAAGTATGGCAGGCAGTTGTCCCAATCTGGCAACCCACTAGCAGTGGGGTGGGCAGGCTGGCCATTTTATTAAGTCTTTTATCTGTGTTTTTCTTGATCTGTGAGTCTCTTATGTCAGATTGATTTTTAGTTTCAGGGTATATGTCCCTCCTCTTTCTTCCAATACCTGTGTTTTAGTTGAATTTCTTTGAGGAGCTCTGAATGAGGCTCCTCCTGTATTCAGCCACATTGTCTCCTCTCCAAAGTTACAATCTTGACATCCTCTTGCCTCAGTCTCCCAAACTGCTGGGATTACAGGTGTGTACCACCAATGCCCAGTTTTTATCTGAGTCTTAAAAGTTCCACTTCAAAGAGCTGAACTGTAAGGTGTGTTTTGCAGTATAAATGTAACAAAAGATGTAGAAACCTAGGTGTAGAACATAAGAACCTTTCTTAGAAAAAAAGGCAGCCTGGGCTATGTGGAGATGCATGCTGCATACATGTCACAGAAGACCAAACACACTTTCCTCAAGAGCAGAACTATGAATCCAAACTGAGGGACCCAAATCCTAACAGTGTCTGCAGGCTGTCAAGGCTAAACTTGGATCACAATCATGAAGTACTTGTTATGACACAGATTTGGGACCTCAATTCCCAAGTTCCTGGCTCCACAGGTCCAAGCAGGGCCACGTGGTCACTTGCCAGGTTCCTCGAGCTGTTACACTGTGGGGTCTGGGACTCCACATTCAGAGGCACTGCACTTAGGAAAACTGTCCTGGGACCAAGGAAGGATGGGCCAATTCCTGCAGCACAGCTTGTACCAGAGAGCTCTGCTCTGCCTACAACCAACACATCCACAAACTTGGGCAGGGAGAATAGGTCACCCTGCCCTGTGACAGACAATCATGCAGTGGCTGCACATGTACAGCCCAGGGTGTCCCTGCAAGAACTCCCTGCATCTGAGTGGGTGGTGGTGGTGCGAGCCTTCTCCTAGGAAGCTCTGCACATGCCAAGACATCACACTCTGCAGCCAGTGACAGCCTTTTAGGCTACCAGATCCATTCCCAGCACCAACACCTAGAGCTGTGAGGTCGTAGCCTTCTGAACCTGGGGGCAGAGAGAAATTGGCACACCAACAGTAAAACCCCTAGATGAAGGCACAATAGCAAAGCTGAGCTGTGAGAGGGATCTCGAGACAAGCTGAGCACAGCTACAGCTGGAGGACACTGAGCCCCTGGAACCAGGTTCTGACCTAGCCTGCCACCAGGAGAGAAAGGACAACTGTGCACTGCTGCTTTCTCAGGCCATAGACCTCTTCAGAGCCACAGTGCTCTCTGTCATTCCCTACACAATCAGCTTCAGAACTTGTGCACTGCAGCCTCTCTGGGACACTGACTCACAGGAGCATACTTGGCTCTCAGACTTGGGTCTGTAGTCAATGCCCTGGCCTAGCTAAGATAATGTCTATCTGTCTTGTAGCTCTCCACCTTCACACTTTCTTCAGACATTTCCCTGCTGCATTACCTCAGATCACCTTTTGTTCACCAACTGCTGGTTAGCATCGCCAGCACCTGTGACAGGTGTATGGCACCCTGTGCCCCACCCCCATCAAGCCACACACATGTGGCAGGTGAAGGAAAGAACATCTATCATGTGTACACCTTTGCTATGGCATAAAAAAGGAAACAATGCAGATACAGAGCAACAGGCAAGAGACAGACAGACAACAGGCACGACTGTGATGAGAAAGGAGGGACAGTCACCTGAATCGATGGAGGACAGCATGGCCAGCACCCGCACCACCACCACACGAAACCACCGGCCCATGACAAACACTTCCTTCATCAGAGAGGGATGGCCCCGGTAACTGAAACGGGGACCCATGGAGGGCAGGAGTGCACCAGTCGCGACTTGTGGCCTCAGCAAGTGAGCAATGAGTTTGCCTCTGAGTCTCTCATGGAGTTGGGATCCAGGAGCTGTCGGTAATGGAAGTGATTTTTGTGTGGTGACTGGCTAATTTCTAAGCAGCATATTTGGAAATTTATACAACAAACATCACGCTTGAAGTTTTAGGTTTTGTGCTCCTACAAAAACCACAAAACTCTGGAAGCTGTCAGAATCTAAAGCAGAAAGATAAAATGATGACAAGTCGACAGGCATCTACATTTCAGAGTTTATTTCATTAATTTAGAAACAACAATCTACACTGAAACCAGATTTAGCATGCGAAGAAATCACTTTGGCTAACAATTTTAATCTATTTTTTATCATCACTAACACTAAAAAGGAACCAAAATAAGCAAAGCCTTGATATTAAAGAAACTATGAGAAGTCAATCTAAGCCCCACTGGGAAGATGGGAGGCTCCTACACAGTGCCCCAGTCATACAAATCCCAGAGCTCTGGCCATGCGAGAACCCAAGGCCCCGCGAAGACTCGCACTTGTGCAGGGTGCTGCTTCAAGTACAGCCTCAAACATAACTGTAAAGGACCTCACCAGGATGGGATCGGAGAGCTCATGCTGCACAAAATGCCCAGCTCAACAAGTCACCACAGAGTTCAGGAGATGGCCACAGTGCCACTGTGGACTGGCTTTGAAATTAAGTTCCATGGCTTGGTCACAGATTATTGTTAATAAACACATTTACACCTGCCTCAGTGGGAAGCTGCAGCCTCCTGACAACTTCTAACCTATTGAAGGTATTTTATTAAGGGCAAGTATAAAGATTAATAAAAAGAAATAGGAAGGCCCAGAAATACAGAAGTAGAAAACCTTTGGGCTTAAACACAAAGGAAGAAAACTTTTAGAAGCTTTTTCATTAGTCTTGATCAGATGCAAACATCTGCACAAAGAAACAAGAAATCAATACTTTTTAAAAGTGCTGTTTTATGGAGGAAACCCCTCTGGGGTGTGGGTGCTGCCCTTCATCTCTCGCCTGCACTGGCACTGTTCAACAGCGCGGCTCTGCAGCAGCCTCTTCGCCAGACTCAACATGATGCACCTCAGTAGTTTCAAGGATAAAAACAAAGGATGCTACATGACAACGTGAGAAAAAAAATACCACCAAATTTCATGAACTTATCCCTAGGCATAAAAATTATTTTAATTAAGTAAAAAAAGACTTCATTTTTAAGTCATTTCAGAGCAAATTACCACTCTATAATATGTTTTCAATACTAGTTTGATAGTTTCACAATATTTAAAATCTCATAGTATTTAAAACAGCTATAAAATGTAGAAATCACTATAATACTTATGGTAATTCTGCTGGGATCTAATTTCATTCCATAGGTAAAATAAAGCATGCCAGCATTTAGCTGGTCATAAAGCAACACGATTATTTTATATGCAAACACACACAGTAGACACCATGTCAAATTATTATAACAGGAACTTCTCTGTTCCAAAATATTCTTATTAAATATTTATGTAAAGATTTTTTTTGAAACAGCAAAAAAACTTCAAACAAAATTTATTGGGTTTAGGGGCCAGGGATTTAGCTCAGTAGTATAAGCATCTGTCTGGCAAGGTCATGAGTTCAATCCCTGGTACAAAAAAAAAATCATTAGGGTTTTTTCCCCCCCTAAAAAATATTAACTTACAAGTTTAAAAAGTCATCATGGTAACCTCTCACTTTTCGCAACAAGTGAAAAGTTTAATCATCTGCCAGTCTCTCCTGCCACCACTCCTCCCCATCAGTGAGGAGAATATAAAGCCATGTGCACCAAAGCCTGTTGGGAAAATGGGGGCTGCATCCCCTCAGATGAGGATCCACACACCCCTGCATTGAGGTCCTGACATTTTTGGGATGTGCAGGCACCACGGGCCATGTTGTGATCCCTACTGAGGTTAGCAAGTTGCTCTAAAAACTTGGGGGAGGAGAGAAGACCAAGCATAGGCACACAAGAGAACAAAGGACAGTGCACCCTGTCAGCCTGCTCTACCTCTTCAAAGTCTGATGGCCACAGAGAGCAGGTTCCAGCCACTGGCGTCACAGTGCCTCCTGCCACAGGCTGGATTCCCTACTGGAATGCTGGAAAAGAGAAAAATCAGAGTAACAGGAAATGTCCTGCTGTAACTCAAAGCAAGGACAATATGTATAGCTAAGTGGCAGAGGGACAGAACCATACAAAACGAGAAGGGACACATCATTGGACAAAATAGGACAGCAGCACTATGACAGTGAGACCAAAACAGAGGTGCTAGATCTTTAAAAGGGACTGTATTTAGCTGAGTGTCTTAGTTACTCTTCTCTTGTTACTTTGACAAAATACCTGACACCCAAAATTAAGGAAGGAAAGGTTTATTTAGCTCATAGTCTATAGAGGTTTCAGTCCATAATCAGCTGGCACCAAGGCAGGGTGGCATGGCAGAGGAGCAACAGTTCATGGCAGCAGAAATAGCATGAGCAAAAGTGGGGATCAAGCCTCTTTTCCTCCCTTATATTGTATGCAGGCTACTACCCCGCACCCCAGGGCTGTTGTAGCACTCACACCATCTCCATACTTTTCTCTTCCACAGGATGAGGGTATTTACAAAGTGAGGACCCTAGCGTCCTGCTGAGTTGCTCACTTAAACTAAACTTCTCAACTACACACCCCTTGTCAACTGGCAACCAGACACATTTCTTTAAAAAGGTTTCCAGATACAAAGATACACTTACTCATCACATTTCACAATTTGAACATTATAACATGGTTCAATAAGCCTTAAAAACCAGTATTAAGTCTATCAAATTATATTACATTAGAATATTCTGCCCCTAGCCCCCTGCAAAGACTCATGCATATCCTTTTATGCAAAAAGCATTTAGTTATCTACAAGAGTTACCAAAGTCCTACCAGTTTCAGCATTGCTGAAAAGTCCAAGACCCAAGTCTTCTCCAAGATGTAAGGTAAACTCTTAGCTGCAAGTCCCTGTACAAATGAAAAGTTGAACACATCCAACATTCAATGGTGCAAGATAAACATTTTCATTCCAAAAATTACAAACGGGGATATAAAGTAATGGGATGAAAGCAAGTCCAAAATCCAGCAGGGTAAATACTAAGCCCTGTAGTTTCATGTCTAGCATCTGGAGCAATCTGTGGCAAATTTTGAGCTCTAATGGGCTTGAGTGGCTCCACTCCTATGGCACTTTCGGTTGTTGTAGCTTCCATGGCATCTCCCTTAGGCCTGCTTTGCTCCCCACTTGCAGATTTCCTCAGATGATCCATGTTCCTGGCATCTCTAAACTTCTGGGGGTCTTCACTGCATCTTTGACTTCACCCTCACAGCTTCCAATACTGCCTTCTCAGGGGTTTGCTGCCTAGCCTCCCAGGCCTTCTGAAATCATGGTGGAAGCCTTCTGACCCCACAACTCTTGCATTATGCATGTGCCTATACCAAGCATCACACAGATGATGCCAAGGTGTGCTGCCAGCTCAGCAGTATCCAGGCTTTCTTCTCCCTTGGCTGTAAGGGTCAAGTGCCTGGATTACTGGACACTGAATCTAATTTTGAGGAACACATTTTCTGCATCATCACCATTCTGTAACATGGTGCTCTGCAATTTTTTCTTAAAGTCTTCCACTTTTGCAGTTTTGAGGCCACAAAGAAGAGAGACTTGCTGCTTCTTGTGATGTCATCAGGTCATCTTTTATATTCTCCTGTTCCTTCTCAACAACTGAAATCTCCTCAGCTCTATCTTTGTGACCCACAGCTTTACTAGAGCTTCCTTTCTGGCCAAACTCACATTTTAATTATCCTGCTGGGCTCTTTGCTTTTGATTCTCAACACAGATCTCACTAAAAGACCCAAACAATAGCCATGCCATGGCCTTAACATTCAACTGCCTTGAAATTTCTTTGTCCAGACTAGTCTCCTGCCCTTAAACAGGCAAAGTGTCTGGACAGAAAATGAAATGCAGACAGACTTTCTGTCAAGTCATAACACATATTCTGGAATCCAACAACCAATGCAGTTCTTATTCCCAGAATAAACTTCTTGAACCTGGTCTTTACCAGCAGGATTTCTATCTGCATTTTGGTCTTCTGAGGTCTGACCAGAATCTCCCATGCCGAACAGCCTAAGGTTTTCCAGCACTACATTTTCAGGCAGCATCTCTGAACCTTTCCAAACTCTTCCCACAAGCCATTCCCAAAGGCTTTTGAACCACATGGTCAGGTACAGTCACAGCAATGACCCTAGTTCTTCTGGTACCAAATTTTGTTTTAGTTACTTTTCTCTTGTTGCTGAGACAAAATACCTGACACCCAAAATTAGGAAAGGAAATGTTTATTTAGCTCACAGTCTGCAGAGGTTTCAGTCCATAATTAGCTGGCTCCAAAGCAGAGTTGGTATGGCACAGGAGCAATAGTTCATGACAGCAGAAGATAGCAGAAGTAGCAAGAGCAAAAAGTGGAAGCAAGCCTCTTTTCCTCCCTTTTATGCAGGCTGCCACTGTTCCCCTCCAGGGCAGGTATAGCATTCACAATATCTCCATCCCCTCCTCTTCCATAGGATGAAGATGCTTACAAAGTAAGGACCCTGGCACCCTGGTGAGTCACTTAAACATTTTAAACTTCTCAAATTGACACAATGTATCAATCATCATACTAGGCATAGTGATGTATGCCTCTAATCCCAACTCTGGGAGGTTAAACCAGCAGGATCAAGTTCAAGCCTAGCCTGGGTAATTTAGAGAGACCTTGTCTCAAATGAAACATAATTTTTAAAGGGTTGAGGCTGTACCTCAGTGTGAAGGTTGTGGGTCAAATCCCTAGTAAGGTGAGGAAAGACTTGCATTCATCACAAAACTCAAACACAAATGAGAAGCGCTTTAAGAAACACACAATTGAGAACTCAAGAAAGCCATGACCAGAAAAGAACTTTCCCATGTAGAGTCAAAATACCAAAAGCCCAAAACAAGAACAGAATCTTAAAAGCTGTCAGAGAAAAGCAACGAACCATTGATAAAGGTAAACCTATTAAAATTACAGCACACATTCATCACAAACCTTAAAGGCCAGGATAGCTCAGCCTGAAGTGTTTCAGGCCCTGAAATAAAACAACTTCCAATCCAGACTGATACATCTTGTAAAACTATCTTTTAAATTTACAGAGACGTAAAGATACTTTTATAATAAAGAACACCTAAAAATTTATGACCAGTAAGAACCACCTCAGCTCACACGTAACCAGTGTCTCACCATGTACTTGAGACTCAGATGACAGGCTTGCTCCTGGGAAGCCCAGGATCTGTCACCAAGTATACCTGCCCTCACATGGCTCATATGCACATATGATGGACTGAACTTCCTTTTGCCCACAGTTTCACAAGATCTTGTTGTTATTTTAATATTTACTTATGTGAAATTCATTTTAGCATAGCAGTGGAGAACCGGAACCACACCTCAATTTGTAGCAGCTGGGTTGATACTGAGTCTTCTGGGACCATCTACACAGCTCTTACCTTTATACACCAAATACAGGTGAATGCATCATGAATGTGTATAATGCAGACATATTCATGTGAAGCATATATGGCATCCCATGTTTTCATTAAGCCATCAATTGTAGCCATGCCTAAATATACATGTATTAAAATGTGTTATTTCACCCTGAAGAATTTCCATTGGAACCTACCTTTACTAGAAGTAGGTTTAGTACAGTGGTGCTTCCATTATGAGCTTAATTCATCCCACGATTCTGGCTGCAAACTGAATTGGATGTGAACCTAATCAAATTTCCCCATAAGGTCAGCATTTAACCTAACCATTGAACTTGAACCATTGAACTCATCCAATTCAGTTTGCAACCAGAATGGTGGAAAGAATCAAGTTCATGAAAAGAGGCACCACTGCACAATGTTTCATTATCTGGTCAGGAAAGGTACTTACTTCCACCTGGCCAGGTACTATCTAGCTTCCTCATCATCACTTATGTGGTCCAGATGGTTAACTGCATCTGCATTTCCACACACATTTTCACAGGTTCTTAACAAAGGGTTAAGAACATGAAGAACCTCCATTTTCATCCCCGTGCTATAGGAATAAAACCAACCCACATGAAGACCATGGAAGACATGTGCCATGCATCTGAAGACACACACTCCCTAGTCATTTCCTGAGCTACTGCTAAGGGCTAGGACTGCAACTAGAAACCAAGAGAATGAGAACAGGCAGGTGGCTTCACTGTTTAAATAAACGCTGAGGCTCCTGGAGCTCAGCGCTCATCCACTGTGCACCTATCAGGCCCCAGATCAGCACAGCGCCACCAATCTCAAATGCACTGTGCATGCAGTACCCATCCAGTCTGCCTGCATCTTCCCAGGGAACACAGGGGCAAGAAGACTGGGTACAGCATGCTGATGTTGACCATGGTATTTGCTGCTCTGTGAACAACAGTCTTCTGTCTCTGGCCCCGGAGTCTTGTGCCTCTGGTCAGCATCCAAGATGCATCACAGAAGCAAGGAGAGATCATGACTGGCTCAAGAGAGTCAAGACAATCTGCTCTATCCACAAGATTAGAAAGCCCTGCACATATCACATGCATGGCTTGCCCACCACAGAACATGTCGGCACCACCACCACTGTGCTCTTCCAACAGCCAGCAGAAGGTCTCTAATTTGGAAACATGACCTTTCAAAGTAAACAGACACATTATACATAAAACTGCCAATATACCTAGAAAAGTAAAAAAGAAAAACCAACAACTTTAATAACATAACTGAGGAAATCATCTTACAACTTAGAATAGGAAAATATTTATTAAATATCATTTAAAAGTGCTACCACATATGGATAATGGAAAGATTTAATTATATTAAATACAGAATAAGCTGGGTACAGTGGTATATATCCACAACTCTAAGAGGGTGAGACAGGAAGATCCCAAGTTCAGGCCCAGCTTGGGCAACTGAGTGAATTATTGAGACCCTGTCTCAAAAAGAGGGGAAAGGGATGCAGATGCAGCTCAGTGCCCTACATTCAATCTCCCCCAGAAAAGATAACATCTGTCAAAGTATAATTTTAACAAAGTGAATTCAATTCAGTCAGAGTGAGACTAAATCAATGCCATTAAAAATGGATCCCATAATATATAAATTATCCCTACCTTTTTTTTTTTTTTTGGTACCGGGGATCGAACTCGTGACCTCGCGCTTGCCAGGCAGGCACGTAAGCCAGTGAGCTAAATCCCCAGCCCCTAGCCCTACCTTTTTTAAAGTATAAAAAGATAGTCCAATTTAATAAACACCTAGAAATGAGTCAAATAACAAACTCACACACATATCAGTCACTGGGGAATGCCAATTAAAAGCATAGTATGTACCATCACAAACTTCCCAGAATGACAGAGACGCCACAAATTGCCAAAATATGGAGAACAGGCATTGCCAGCCACTACCACACAAACAACTCCATTAACTGAACATTTCAAAACCCAGGAATATATCCAATAAAAACACAAACATATGCTCATCATGCTCACAATAGTCAAAAACTGCAAAGTAAGTGCCCATCAACAAGAGAGTGAATAAGTAAATTGGTAATTCCCCAAAGGAGATTCCCATGGCCAACAAGCACATGGTGAGCTGCTCACATCATGAGCCATCAGAGAAATGTAAACCACGGGCACAAGGAGATATATTTCATGTCACTAGGACAGGAGAATCAAAAGGGCAGATAGTAACAAGTGCTGGGGAGGATGTGGAGAGAGTCAAACTCTCATTACGCTGCTGGCAGTATTTAAAATGGTACAGCCATTGGCAAACCAGTCTGAAAGCTCTGAAAGCTCCTCAAAAAGTTAATATAGAATCACCATGTTCCACATCAGCTTTCTCATAGGCGCACCCTCGAGAGACATGAAACATGTTTACACGGAAACATGTTTGTGAGTGCTGTTATTCACAACAACCAAAGGCCCAAAGCTCATAGGTGGGTAACTAGAGAGACACAACATGGGGCACCCACACAGCACACGCTACTCAACAATAAAAGGAAGAAGTACCATACTAAGAAATACACATTTCAGCATAGACCAAGAACAGAGTGCTCCAAAAAGACACCAATCACAAAGCCCACTCACGGCTTTATTCTGTTCCCACGACTTGTCCAAAGTGTAATAAGCTGGACACAGGTGTATCAGCAGCCTCCTTAAACTGGAGTTGGCTGGCTGCCTCACTAAAGAGCTCTGAATTGTGTACCTTAAATAGGCCAACTAAAGCCAGGCGTGGTGGTGCATGTTTATAATCCCAGAACATGGTAGGCTGAAGTAAGAGGATCACTGTGAGTTTGAGGCCAGCCTGGGCTACAAAGTGAGTTCAAGGACAGCCTGAACTGCATAGTGAAACCTTGTTTCAAACAGACGAAAAAAAAAAAAAAAGGCCAACTATTTGGCATGTGAGTTATCGCTGAATACAGTTCTTAATAAATGGTATATTCTATATACATACGTATAAGGTCACTTATATGAAGCTCAAATATAAGCAAAACTAACCTACATTACTTGAAGTCACAATGGTGATTACCCAGTGGGAGAGGAAGCAAGGAATGGCTGAGAAAGAAAAAGTGAAGCAGGGACTCCTAGTATTTCATTTGTTTGTGTGAGTGCTAATCAAAAGAGAGGCTCCCTTCATGAAAATCAGTGAGCTGTGATGTGATTGGCACCCTTTTCTATAGGTACACCTTAATAAAGAGCTTATTTTAAAAGAATAAATCAATTTATATGTATAAATTGATTTACAAGTAAACCATCCCTATCATTTCAATTCAATTCTACTTCCTGATAGAAAAATTATGTTTTTCCCTCATAACCACATTATCTTTTAATTCATTTAATCCAATGGCAAAGCTGAAAAAAGTATTAGATATTATGCGTGGTGCACCACAAAGTAACCAAAATTTTAAACAGCTGAGAAAACTGTCAGTAGAACAGTTAATATGAAAAACAGTAAGTCAATAAGCACTATTAAATTTCAAAATCATCTCTTAAAATTTTTTGTATCAAACATATTAAAAGACATTACTAAGGTTTTAAAATATTTACTAAGTGACCCATTGTAAAAATGTGTCCAAAAGAATCTGGGTAAACAAACAATGGCTTAAATCTATCTTTTAAAGATAGTTACACATATTGAAAGCACATATTGAAAGACATTATATAGCAAGGACTTCAGGGACAAGAAAAAGTCCTTCAGATGATAAATAACTCTCTCCCATGAGTGCTGTGCAAAATGTAGTGTTCAGTCTTCCCCAGCCCATATGCTAGGCCCCCACTAGGCAGCCAGGCCCAACCAGGCCATGGAGAACAAGCCCAGCTAACTGAGAAATGGGAAGAAGGGCATAGCCAGGCAAGTGGCCAGGAGGGGCTGAGCCCCGCATGCACCTGAGCACATTCCACCAGAGACAGGCTGCATACCAAGTGTCCCCCATGCACCCCTGGACTTGACCAGTCACACTTTCCCTTCCGGAGAGCACCTCATATCAAGAAAGGGTGAAAGCAGGGTCACCACTGAACAGGACACCTCCAGATGGAGTGAGTCAGGAGAGGTCAGAGCCAGGAAGCCTCCACAAAGTCAGAAACACCACCAGCAGAACTGCACTCTTCCAAAAGTTCAGGGACGTTCAGATCACATATAAATGACCAACAGAAAAGAATCAAGGTTAAGTGAACCCAATATAAACTCATTATGAGAAGCAAAGAAGCAGAATAAAGTCCCTTCACAGAAAAACAGGCCAGAAAGAACTTTGCACAAAATGAACCAGAACACCAGGCCAGAAGACAGAAGCAGAGCAACAGAACTCAGAATCTGAGAAATTTAGAAATTAAGGGACAGAATTCAAGGGAAAAAAACTAAAAATAAATGTTATCTCATTTTACAAATGAGGAAAAAGAGAAAGATCAAAAAATAAAAATAACACATACTCAAAGTTATAAATCAAAAAAAATGTACTCAAATTGAAAAATCGTTTTCATGTACATCAGTGGAACAACCAGGTACTGGGGAACTCAATTCAAAACAATAATCAGAGACTTGTCTATGCTGTGGGCTTATGTGCAGCCACAGAGGTCAGTGACAGTGAAAGCCCAAGAGTCCATGAATATCCCTAGCCTTACCCCTCATGGAGGCTGGGTACAATGACTAGCCTGCAGCCACAAGCACCCGTGAAATCAACTGTCCTCAGGTCCCATCTTACTAAATGAAGCAGAGGCCTCGGATGATGAGTACGTCCACTTCTGCAACAGAAGACAGCAAATGTAAGCATCAACATGTCTCCAGGGCCAGCCCCAGGGTCCCCACTGACCAGGGCAGGGTAGTCCGAGGATCACTATAGAAAGTGTTCACAGTAGGTAGAAACACATCAGATGTGTTCAACTCAGGAGCTCATAATAATAGTCTTAAAAAGCAAATTAGTCTTATTTGGGATGATGATGATAACCAATTTATTATTCAGTAACTTTTAAATGCAGGAGGAAGAGTCTTTTCTACACAAACGGCTTCATTATTTCTATAAACAATTCCAGTCTATAGATGTCAAAGCAAGGGTAAAACTAAAATATTACCATTCTTTAATCCCTGATAATCAAGAGGTCCAGGAACTCTGAGTAAGTGTTCTGGGAGGGGCCTCTATGCTGAAAATTCAACACAGACCCAGGCTTCACTCAGGAAATCAGCCTCAAGAGACTGTTCTCTTTTCCACTGCTATAAAAATGACAAAGAAACTAATCCTACCTACTCTGAAATACAAAGAAGATGAAATATTTACTTTGCAACTGTTTGTCCAGAAAATGTAAAAATCCTGTCCAAACCGATGATGAAAATAAAATCTCCAAAGATAAAAGCTAAACATAGATTTAGATAAAGAATAAACCCTGTCTAGCCGAGCCAGTGAATCCGTAACCTGATGGGACACAGACCCGCAGATGTGGCTAAGGATCTAAGTAGGGGGGCCCTGAACTCCCCATGGCCCAGGTTAAGGAGGCCTCAATGGCAGAACCAGAAACCAGTGACATAAAGATTCCAGGCATGCTGCAGGACCTGACACTAGGCAGATCCTCCCACAGCCTCCACAGGACCAGCCCTGCCAACATCTTCGTTTTGGCCCCGGGAGACCCATGTCACCTCCTGACCTACAGAATTCTGAGGTAAGACTGGAGTGTTGAAGACGCCTGTGATAGTGTCACAATGAACCTGTGGGACTACACAGCACCCCTGACCTCCTTCACACACCTGCCAGACCCCCAGGCACACCAAACATGGGCAGGACAAGACATGGGCCACCACATCCCCAGGTGCTGCCAGAACAGCCTGGTGCCTTGTAGTATGCTGCGAAGTCCAAGCATGCCAAAAGCTCTGTGACTTTTGCAGGCACTCTGCAAAAAGGAGACAGAGCTTTACCACAAACTTTTAACAAAAAATCAAGAGAAGAAAGCACAGTGAAAGCTACACCATGATTCCAATTAGCATTTTCCAAAGCACAAGGGACCCTCATGCCAGCAAATGCAGCAGTGTTACTTTCCCAGTCAGCAGCACTACAACAGCTGGCTAACCATTCCAAGGCAGAAGTAGTGCCCCCACTTACACCTATTCAAGATAAATCTGGGAGAATTAAAGTAGGAATGCAAAATTAAGTAAAAATGGGATAGCAAAATATTCACACAGATGAGGTATTGGTTTTCTGATGGGGTAGTAAAGCAGGGCTTTTTAAACAGCATCAAAGTCATAATGAAACTAATTCAGATACAATATGTAAGAATTTACTTCTTACATATAAACTGATTAAGTTGAACTCAAAAGCCACTCTGAGAAATAAAAAAATATTGTAATAATATTGAAACGAGTAAAAGATGCAACCACGCAGTCCACACATGGAGGAAAGCAAGAAGAGAGGAGATCGGGTGAAGGTGGGAGCCACAGCAAGAACCCAGGAGAAACCACAGGTCAGCTAATGAGGAAGGAGTGGGAACATGCTCTGGGAACCATGTAGACACAAATACTGGGACTCTTCAAAGTCATCATGCTTCTTGAGACATTTTAATACCAGAAAGATGTTCTAAGACAAAGAGTAAGTACACAAACAGAGGGAAATCAACTAAGCATTATTTACATTACTAGAGAACTGGACAACCTCATCCATACAGGTCCTGGCACAAACTGAGGCATATGCATATTGTAGCATACTTAATAACTATTAAATATTTTTAAGCATGTTACCAAGAAGAGTTGTCGTAATATATTTTCTTAATCTGTTAAAACATCTGTTATAGTAACAACAGGCATACTATATCTCATTTAGTTAATACAGTGATACCTTGGTTCATGAACTTAGTTCACTCCACAATTCTGGGGAAAATGGCCACATTCATGTTCATGCAAAAAAAAAGATGACCCCATTATAATCATCATCCCATGCAGGCTCTCAAACAAAAACAAGATTTTGCCAAATGCTTCCATTTGCAAACCAGACTGTTGACAAACAAAAGCATTTTTGAACCAAGGTACCACTGTATAAACTGTGAAACTATACACAGATATCAATAAGAACAGAAAATATGGAAAGACAATCAGAACGTCACCAATGGTTACCTCAGAGCATGTTCCCAGTGTCTGTGCTGACTTTCCCACAGCAAAGCATTGTTCCGGTATAAATATAAGCATCCCCCAAGACTCCTGTGTTCAGGGTGTGAGGTCCTGGGCAGCAGTGTGCAGGGGGCTGGAGGGCAGCTGGGTCATGAGCACCAGGCCTCACAATGGATCAGGGCTCCGAGGAGACCACAGCTGAAAGGGAGGTGGGCTTAGCTGAGGATATGGGGCTCTGGGGTGTGCTTCTGAAGGGGCTCCTTGTCCCTAGCTCCTTCCTCCCTATGCTTCCTGGTTGCCATGAGGTGAGGGGTTTTCTTCCACCACATGCTTCCTTCTGCCATGTGGTATCTCTCTCAAAGCAATGGAACCAACTGCCCACAGACTGAAAGCATGAGGCAAAATAAATCTTTCCTCCTCTAAGCTGATTTTCTCAGGTATTCCATTACATCAACAAAAAACTAGTATAGAAATATTGCTTACATGGTTCTTAAAAAGAAAATAAACAGGACAATTTACAATTACACCAGGATAATGGCTGTGGGAACCACAGCTGCCCTGCACCTTCACACCAGGGATGGATGCCCACCTGAGCAGGTCCAACAGGGTGTTCTGAAGATATGTTACTATCCCTCAAGGCCCACAAGCATATTTTAAATGTTACTTATTCACATGAATCTACATGCAAACCTGCTGCCATTCATCATTCCATGAGCACCTGGGGAAAGCTTCCTGAAGACAGACAGTTCTGCACCTAGATTGCACTATCTTCTTGACTTTCTTACTAGAACCCTAAGAGATACCAGATGTGAAAGGTTATGTCATAAGGAAAACACAGCTTCTCCACATGCCCTATGCAAAATTTGGGTCCAGATAATTACTGTGGCAGGGATAATCCTGAGCACTCTGGACTGTCCAGAGCACCACTGACTACCCATAGACTGAAGTTAATCAGGAGGTGGCCTTGAGGAGAAAACTGCTCCTAAGTGAGAATCATCAACAAAGAGAAACTGCAAAGTTGAACCTCCCAGACCGGCAGAGTGGCCTGGGCTGTTTGGATTGGAAACTTTGCGGAGACCAGCATCTCAACCTGACTGTTTGGGACTGGTAGGCCCGCCCTTCATCCGCAGGGAACATCCCAGAGACCTGCATCTTGGCCAGGTCTGTGTGGGGCTTGTAGCACCGCCCTTCACCCGCAGGAAATCTCCCAGAGACCAGCATCATGGCCTGACTCTTTGGGACCGGGAACCTCCCAGACCCGCAGAGTGGCCTGCGCTGTTTGGATTGGGAACTTTGCGGAGACTGGCATCTCAGCCAGGTCTGTTTGGGACCGGGAACTTTCCAGAAACCAGCATTTTGCCCTGACTCTTTGGGACTTGTAGGCCCACCCTTCACCCGCAGAGAAACTCCTGGAGACCTGCCTGGGACAAAGT
The DNA here is from genome assembly GCA_004027295.1 of Dolichotis patagonum. Lineage (NCBI taxonomy): Eukaryota > Metazoa > Chordata > Mammalia > Rodentia > Caviidae > Dolichotis > Dolichotis patagonum. The sequence goes on from PVJX010003134.1 coordinate 112,933, forward strand.
ACGGTGGCCTGGCCTGCCTGAGATTCCACAGGCTCTGGGTTGACCATGCCCAGCATCGGCCTTACAACTTAGGGAGCCAGAAGCCCACAGAGGGGAGTTAGGACCCTGTGAGGAAGCCAAGAGCATGTGGGGGAGCCACTGCCCCTCCAGGAACTGAGGGTGCAAGAGGTAATTCACCACACATGCAGAGAAAGCATTGGAACACCGCTCAAAGCAAGGAAATACAGAAAAATGACAAAAGGAAAGACCAAAACGCAGGCTCAAAGCTCTAGCCCTCCCCAAGACAGCTTAGAAGCCGTGTACATAGAAGAAAAAAGAAGCCATACACTTGAAATGTCTGAAATGATATCAAATGAAATAAATATGCAAATAGGGAAAGCTATGGAGAAATTCAAATCAGAAATACTTGCCCAGATAAAAGAAGAATTGATAAAAATAGTGAAAGAAATACTGAACGCATCTAGTGAAAACACAGCTAAAAAATTAGAGGAACAAAGCAAACAGATAGAATCCCTGAATGAACAATACAAGAAACAAACAGAATGCATAAAGCAGATTCAAAGAGATATACAGGAAATCACAAATTCTACTGAAAGCTGTAAAAACCGCCTCAATGAAAGTGAAGATAGAATTTCAGACCTCGAAGATAAGATTGCAGCCAATGAGCAGGAAAGACAAGATCTTTTAAAAATAACAAAGAATCAGGAAATAACAATTCAACACCTGCAAGATGATGCGAAGAAAAATAACATAAGTTTAATAGAGATAAATGAAAAAGAAGGGGACAGCCCAAATGATATCAAGAGGATATTTACAGAAGTAATAGCTGAAAACTTCCCAAACATGAGAAGAGAAACTGACATCTGGATAAGTGAAGCATATAGAAGTCCAAACAGCCATAACCAAAATAAAACTACACCCAGACACATAATAATCACCATCCCAGAAATCCAACATAAGAATAGAATACTAAAAAC